>JAJHUR010130617.1:0-24876 GCA_027495735.1 Lutjanus campechanus | reverse complement strand
TGTCTGTGTTCTGTCATTACAGATAAATACGAACCAGCTCCCACATCATTAGAGGTGAGTTTCACATCAGTCTCTTTTTCACTTCAAGTACCAACAGTTTATTACCCTCAAGAAAAACTCTGCTGTCTTTAAATTGGTAATTCAGTCATCAGATTTCTTTTCATCCCATGCATCCTTTGGTTCATTTGTCATGTTACCACAGACAAAACAATTTCAGAATCTGTTTTCACAGCTTGCCCTCCACTGACGCGATTAGTGAGAATTTACACCACAAATAGGCATGTGCTGCCACTGTGTTGCAATATTGTTGACTTTGGCCTGGAGAAAAACATCTCCTCAATAGTGAGCCACATGGAAGAAGACATTTAGATTAAAGGGATAGTTCAGATTATTTAATGTGGGGTTGTATGAGATAATCATCTATTGTCAGTGTATCAGTCACAGGAGATGGCGGCCGACAGGCCTCCAGTTTGGAGAAGCAGAGAGGAATACCAGCACAGAAACTGAGAAATGATCTGCATTGAACAAGGTCAGCAACACAGGGTGTTTTAGTCATCTAAAATGTCCACCTAAAAAATCCAATGTCCGTTTAATCGATTTATTGAATCAATTTATTTCTGCCACCCTTAGCTTCCACGCTGCTGCCCCTCTCTGTTTCTCCTTACTGGGGGTATGCTGATCACTATCTACTGTAGCTAATGCATTAACTATCGTGAAGTACCTCATACAACCCCAGTTTAAATAATCTGAACTATCCCTTTAATGAATAACTCATAATCAATGCTGGTGAAAAGTGGTGGTATTTTCTTGCATGTAGGACCTATTTTCTCTTCAGAACCTGGTAGAAATCTGCTTGGTCTGTCACACATGTGAATAAGGTGGTGCTTAGCAGATACAGATGGGAACAGGATGTGATTTCTGGATATTCCGTGTGTGTAGACATGCACACACAAAAATAAACTTACCTCTAAAAAGGAACATGATCTCAGCGCCTACACAGAAAGTTGTAAAAACTATCCAAATATAACATCATGTGTGACATCCTTCCCAATTGTTTGTCCCAGAGATTGAGCCCTGACCTGTGATGCACTAAGCATGAGTGAGTGGGAGTGAGCGCTGTACTAATGGCGCTCTTCACTTTATTCTGGAGTTATTGTGCGTGCTGCACGCTAATGCAGAAGAGCACTTAAACGAGAGCATATCTTTGTTCTTCTTCTCTTTTCGTGAAGAAATGCATTACTTTCTATGTCATTATGTGCTCATCACGTCACCAGACGCACGTGAAGATGACATGTGGACAATGTCGGTTTGGCCAGGCAAGGTATACTGTATAATACTGAGGTCTCAGAGGTTCTCCTTCAGAGGTTCAATATGTGTACACAGACTAATTACACAGAGAGTGCTCTGTCAACTCTGAGCAGTCTGATCGTCCTTGATGTTTGTCTTGTAGTTCATGTGATCTCAGGCATGCACAGTATGTGTGTGTTTTGCATGGCTTAGTGGGAAATAAAATTCCTCCCTGTCAGCTGACAGTCAGAACATGGATGAAATCTCATGGTTGAACTGCAGGCTGCTCAGCCTAAATCTAAGCCTACTGTAAGCCTAAACAGTGTGTTTGCCTTGTTGGTTGGAAATGTGTAACATCTTGCACAATGATTGTTTTAGTGCATCAGTATGATGATCCCACACTGTTGACCATGTGGCAAACCCTGGAGGCCACACCTTGTTTTAAAAAATGTATTTATTATTTTCTAGTCTCATTGACTGATGGCTTAAGCACACATGTCACGTGTGTGAGCTCTCTGTTAGTCAGTGGCTTGTTTTTCCAAATCCAGCCATGTGCAATAAAAAAAAAAAAACAATAGCAATATGAATGACAGAGTTGGTCTCTGTGTTGTTGAGTCCTCCACATTGACTCAGACTAAAATATCTGAACAATCACTGGATGGATTGCCGTGGAATTTTGTACAGACATTAATGATCCACAGACAATAAATCCCTCTGATTTTGATGATCTCCTGACTTTTTTCTTATTGCACCACCAGCAGGTTGACATTTTAATAAAATTGAATTGAGTAATGATCATCTAGCGCCACAATCAACCATTAATTAAAGGTAGAATATGTTGGATTCTTTGTAAACACACCACTCGAAGTTGGCTGCTCCTCCCTGGATCAATAAATGAGAGTGAATGAAGTAAGAGGCTGCATTAGCAAGAACAAAGCAGTGAATCAGAGAAATAAAAAGCTATTTTCTGATTGTTTTGCAGTGTTTACATTCTAAAGCACAAATAAACACAGCCCTACCTCTGCCCCAAACCGGATTTTGTATAAATACAGCCAAAGTGATCCTCAGTCCGCTCTGCCCATGTGTATGTATCTCACTGCAGCTCTCACAGACAGAGAGCAGAGGAAAGAGGTGGAGAATACGATGTAGCCATTGGTCGCTTTGTTTTAATAGAGACCCATCCTCAAAACCTGTGCATTTTATTGGCTGAAAGCCAAACACCATTGTCCAAAGGCTGAAGCCCAGAAATGTCCTGAACAGCAAAATATGAGAAAATAAGAAAATGCAGGCAGAGGGCAGGGTCTCAGCAGAATTAGACACTACCACATACTCGCAGTGGGTCATAGTGATGACTTAGATTATTGTTAGTCTATACATCATTTTTTAGATAAATACTGCATATTATGCCTTTAAGAAATGGGTGACCAAAATACCTGCAAAGCTAATGACCTTCCCATCAGCCTCAGCTGTAGTTTGTGTTCAGTGCTAATTAGCAAATGATAACATGCTGAACTAAGATTGTAAACAGCATGTCATGCATGTCAGTCAGTCATTGTCATTGTGAACATAAAGCTCAAAGCACAGCTGTCCCTAAATATAGACATCATGTCAAAGAAGTAGTTGTAGACTCTTTGATTCATGTATTTTTTGTGCTTAATTTAATTTTATGTTCTTAGAAGCTGTTAGCATTAACCGGAACTATGAATTTGCCCTGTTGCTTGTCCTTGACCCAGTTACTTTCAGATCATTTGATTTAGTACCCACAACAACTCCTACAAACGCCGCATTACCCAATTAATTGATAACACACAGGAATACTCTTTCACTTTTTGGCTCCAGTCCCGTGTTCTTCATGTTTTGACCTGTGTGTGTCATGTCTCAGTCCCTTGTGTAAGTGAGTCAGCCAATAAACCAATCAGCCAGTGCCACTCTCTCATACCCATCTCTGCTTCTACACACTCCAATCTTTTGGAGCTAATCACCAGCTTGTGATGAGTTGACCCACTTTCTCTTACTTACACCACAGAAGAAGCTGTGTGATCATCAATGATATCAAACAAAATACTGATTTGTCACTGGACTTTAAAACTATTCATGTGTTGGCTTTCCTGTTGTTGTTGGTGCTCTGTTGTCATCTTCTTGCGTAGTAGTTCTAAATATTTAGAGGAAAAGAATTTGTGTGAGACGTGCACCTTCTGTTGAAGCCTTCAGGATGAGCTTAACCCACTTTGTCCTCAGGTGAAGTAGATTAAGGTGAGATTAGTTGTAGTATCCTATTACAGACAGGTTCCAAGACAATTAGTTTGCCAGCATCACACATGAGGTAAAATTTGGATTTTGAAACAGATCCTAACAGTTTGGGTTTCAGTTCTCAGTGAGGTAGTCAGCAAATGGAAGTTAATGTGCTATTTTCTCATTCTCGTAATAATATGGACCCATCATACCCCAGGTTTGAAGAGTTCTTCGTTCACATGTCTGTTTGTTTTTGTTTTTTTTCTTGTTACAAAGTTGAATTCCAGATTAAGATTCTCACTTATCCTCTTTCCACAGGCTGTTTGGCTCAGATTCAGTGAAGCACTGCATATTTTTGCCTGTAAACAGTGTACAGTACTGGCTTCCACGCTGCAGCTGGTTGAACAGGGGCTGCATGTGTCTGCATGTGAGGCCTCTGTGTTCAGTGCGTGTGCAGCAGTCTGGGTGCCCTGCTTTTACCAGTCACTGCAGGCCATGAGTGCTCTACAAAGACTATTTCTTAGTCTTTTCAGCTCTGACGTCACAAATTTGAAGAGGGAGAGATGTCTTTTTTTTTTTTTTACATAATTTTCATGATGGCTGTAGAGTTTTAGTTAAAAAGGACTTGTAAAAGTAGAAGTACAAATTCAACTTTTTTAAGTAAAAAAGTACAGGCTCTGAAATGTACTCAAAGTATAAAAGTAAAAACTAGCCAGCTGAGGGACATTTGTACTGTTAATGTGCACAACTGACTGAACCTCCTTTCCAATAAATTCACTCAAATGCATTAAAACTATGAGTACAAGTGAAAAGTTGTCCAAAAAATACAAAACAAACAACCTCAAGTGAAGTACAGAGACCTCAAAATCAGCAACAAGGTATTTGTACTTAGTAACTTCCCACCTCTGATGTGAAGGACCCCCAAATAGATGCATATTAGACCATGAACCCCTAATTTGATTGGATTTTGTGCTAAGGAATCCCCTCTGAGTGCTTTTTATTTTTTAGGTTTGAGAATCAAGTGTTCATAGTCGATGACCGATCAAACTAAATAAATAAATAAATAAAAAAATCAAAATGCTCAACCATGTTTCCTCCCTTGATATCCAAACATCCAAAAAAATGTGATAAAATTAATATATTCAATTCCTCCTTTAGCTTGGACCCTGTTGGTCTCTGGGCCCCAGTTTGAAAACCACTGGTGTGGGCTATTAGGTAACAGGCAAGCGTAGATTTTTTTGGGTCAGTCGTCTGTGGCTTTTGAGTTCAGACACCGTCCCTTGGAGTGACAGACTGGCACCCAGTATGATCCCTGCATGTCTGAAATTTACCAGTGACCTCACTGTTACATCCTGCTTTTATCCTAATCGATCAATTGATTTTTGCGACAGTGACAGCTTCACTTAAAAGCACCCGTGCGGCTCTTATTGCAGCCCCCAGGTTATGTTTCTGCCTACACAGGGATATTCACAGCAAACACAAAGCCACAGGAATGCAGTTTATTGAGTAGTCTTGAGCTATTTGAGTCAGGATATTCTATTTATATCCACCACAGAAGAAGAAATCTATTTCTCTTTTTTCTTTTCTGGCCCAGTCAGGCCTGAGAGATGAATTGAGTCTGTCAAGTTTATGAAATTGTCGGATCTTTTGTCACAGATCGTTTCCAGTTGCTGCTGGAAAGTCCTGTGTGGTTTTTGAAATGAGACAAATTGGGTTTGTGTGAAGAGTTGTTTTGTTTCCTCTCTGTTATAGAAGCTGCCAATCAGATTTATGTAGTGTTTAGAGACAATGTGGGGATTCTGACAACTTTCTAGGTCAAACTCGGCAGGAAGAGCTCTTGTTGCTGATGAATAATGGTTGTATTGGAATAAATTAAACTG
The DNA here is from genome assembly GCA_027495735.1 of Lutjanus campechanus. Classification (NCBI taxonomy): domain Eukaryota; kingdom Metazoa; phylum Chordata; class Actinopteri; order Lutjaniformes; family Lutjanidae; genus Lutjanus; species Lutjanus campechanus. The sequence goes on along the minus strand of JAJHUR010130617.1, from coordinate 19,477 downwards.
TATATTTGTTTTTGGCACATGCAATAACTGTATCTGCACCATGTGTTGCTATAAGACTGCTCAACCTTGAAAAACTGATTCTTCATAGTTTCATATGTGCTCACTGTTTGAGTTTTATCTGAAGTTGCTTTGAATTTCCTCTTTTTCCTGTATCCTCAGTATCAGCTTATAGCCTATAGTCACTGATGGTTTTAGATGTTGACACATAATGTCAGTGATGGCCCTTTGATCCAGAGGGACATTTTCTCAGTCCTCAGCGATTTCCAGCTGACCTCACAGATAAATGCAAACTCGACAGTTTTGCATTTAGAAGACCAGAAGATATGAAAGAGCAGTATCGTGTTCTGTCCCATGATGAACTCTGGGAGTGGTGCTGCAGACGAGAGGAGGCTGAGCATCCGCTCCTGCAGCGGAGACCTCTGGATTTTTGGCTCTGGTTATGTAACTGTCTGAGTTGTGATGGCTTTGCTCGACTCCTGCAGCGAACGCTGAAGGCTGCTTAGCTGACTCCTTGGTGAACTCAGATCAGATTGGCACAGTGACGCCTTGGGCTGCAACTGCAAAGGGAAGAGTGTGATTGCTCCAACCCAAAAATTATGTCAGGCTGCAGACCTTACAGACTTTCAAATGAATACTGGATGAATACTTTTATACTTAGCCATTGCAGGTTCCTACCACATCCTTACATGTACTTTCATTTTTCCTTGTTGCTCACGGGGCGGGGTATCATTTGGGTTTTAACGACTTTAATTCTGCTTTTTGATTCCGATCCTTTGAGGAGCCGGGTTAAAACAGGTCCCATGCATATTTCACTTTATTTGATTTAAGTGACGAGATAGACGAGTATCATTTTCTTGTAATCCATTTTGTCACATAGCATTTGCCAAATTGGGGTATATGTCACAAGGCTCACACAATTCATGCTACACACCTGCTACTCAAGCAACCTAACATAACAACTAACTTAGCTCTTCTGCATTAGCATGCAGCAACTTCACAGCTGAGTAGCTGAGAATACTGCTAGACTCACAATTTAATAAGACAAATGCATGAGGAGACTAGTGCAAATTAAATCTGTGTAGAAATTAAAACGTCTGTCTGTCTGTCCGCCTGTTTGTCAATGTTTGTAGTTGTAGAACTATTCATGGAGTCATACATGGGCATTGTGCTGGGTATGTCTATAATATATTAACATTTGACCAAATTAATACAACTATAGATGAGCAATTTGCCCTGATATTTATGAAAATAGTTCAGATTTCATTGTAAATGTATTTTGTACACATTGTGGGTCTCATGGTTTTGCAGCAGCATGCTGTATGTCCAGGGTTCATGTCCCCTGTGGACATTCTGTTTCTGATCTGTTAGGTTTGGATTTCAGTCTCAAGCATGATTATTGTGATACTAAACTTGGTATTGGTGTCACAGTCAAAATTGTGGTAGCACTACCTTTATTTTGTGTATGTGTGTGTGAAACAAATAAGTGAATAAATCTGAAGTCACCTGCAATAATGCAGATCAGAATGTCAGAGTTCTATCAGTTATTTTACATATTAGCATACATCAACTTGATATGAATTGAGAACTCATTAATGGAAAACTAGTAGTAGTTGTATATTCCTGTATAAACTGAATCATGTGCTAAAAGACTCGATAGCACATAAGCCTGACTTTTTCCTTTCTTGTGTGTTTGTGAGTGTTAATGGTGCTCTTTAACACAATCCACTCATTCTTTGCCCATCTGCGTACTGGTTGACTCACTGATGCTTTCCCCATCATGGTTGCTCCTCTTGTACCGCTTATATAACAGAGAATATGCATATGTACATTTTTCAGCTTAGTCTTGTCTTCTTAGGACTGTTTATCTTTACAGTTTGTCCCATGTGAATTAAAGTGGCAGCGTATCTAAGCTTTTTTATTTTTTATGAAAGGCTCAGCGATGGAAAATTTCAACAGCTCTAAGTAAAACATTAGGTACATAGGAAAAAAAGGAAAGGTACTATTTTACTTTATTTATTTAACCTTCATCTAACCAGGGGTGGTCATATTCAGAATGAATCACTTTCCCAAGCAAGTTCTGGTCAAGAAAGCACAGCCTGGGGGCCAAAGGCTGCCTGAGTTTTTAAAGCATCATCAGGGACAGAATTTATACTCGGCATGAGGAACCAAAGTTGCTTGATTGCCTGTCTGAGCTGTTTGGACTGAAACGAGACTAGGCAGATGTTTTAAATTATGTGTCCCTCTTAATCTTAATTTTTTTTTTGGTTATCAATAGGCCAGTGTTTGCTAAGTCTACAGCTTGACCCATTTTAACTGGTTAAGTGGTAAAACTACTCCTAATTACTTTGAGTGGGCACAAAGGCCATGTTTAGAGAAAAAGGTCAGGCATGAGGATTTTTTTTTCCACATTGACTTGTATGATTTTACTCGCCATTCTAAGTCGTACTATCAATAATTTATTACTTTTTACTAGTTATGTTTCTTGGGAACTAGCTCTGTCAGTGATGTTCAATATTTGATGAGAAACACGGCATTCCTTCAGGAGACAAAGGTTATACATGAGTAAAAAATTCACTTCGTATTCGTCATTGATTCTCAAGATGATGTTCCTGACGCTGGTTCTTCATGGGAGAAGGAGGTTTTCTTGTATAAAACAACTCATTGTTGGAAAGCATAAGCCTGAAGCACTACCAATGATGTCATGCAAGAGCTTAGTATCACTATTTGTTTGTGGAGTGTGGGAAAAGTTTCTTCTTAGAGAGGATGGAGTATATTCTGAATGGATTTTCTATGTTACACACTGGTTCTGATGTTTGTGTATTTAGTAAACAGCAAGTAGTAAAGCCGTCTCTGGAATACACAGCACTAAAACCGAATTTAATCTCAGTGATACTATTTTTTCCCTTTGACACCCAGATGACTCATCCCGCTGCATTTCCTGAGAATCATTTGAAAATGTAGGCGGTTTCCGGCGTTACCTGTGGTTGGCTAAGACCACAGCGATGGCAACATATGCGCGTCTCTTCCTTCATGGCAGGCTTCCACCTACCCTGGGTGGAGCCTGGTTTCGATTAGTGGTTTGCTACTAAACACTTCTGCCCATGTCTGAAACCCAGCAGTGGATTTTCGGCCCGTCTTTCCCAATCTGCATACTTGTTCCCCCTCCTTCCTCATTCCTCAACCTCTGCTTTGCCTCCTTGCCCCATACATTTGAGTCACAAGTCTTCCAATGAGATAGTGATGTGCAATTGGAAAACCTAGCTGTATTTTTCCTTGTTCTTTTTCCTTCCCTTGCTCAGCAGGATACTGGATATTGATAATTAAGACGCTTCTTCCCCATTCCATATGACATAACCTCAGGGAACTTCACTTAGTTTCTTCAGCCTTCAGTTGTCCTTTTTCTAATCATTTATGTGTGGACCATAAACAGATTAATTTATGGATAAAGCCACTGTGACTTTACCCATTGGTTTGTGGACTACAGCTTTGGAGCCTCGAAATTTCCAATATGGGGGTTGCCATCTTACTTTTTTGAAACCAGAGCATGGAAATATTGAGGATCATTCTCATATTACAGCTAAACAGTACGCTAAAATGTTTCTGAAAACATTTTAAGTGATAAATAGGCAATTTCTAAATAAATATATGATCACTGTTGCCTAGTTTGACAGTTTGATCTGAGTTTAGCGAACCCTGCTGTATGTGTTGCACTGGACAGACTCACTGAGATGACTTATCAATCTCATGGTAGCCCTGCTCTAAAGCACACGCTGTTTAATTGTCTGTTTTACTTCAAACAGGACCATAATTTTCAAAATGAACATCATGCTGTATCAAAGAAGACTTGAAACTACTGAGACCATAAACTCGTAAGGAAACCATTCACTGAGGTCATAAATCAAGTGAGACGTAGGCTCATTTTCTCATAAGAACAGTCAGACTTTTTTTTTTTTGCAGCCAGTCGCCCCCTGTTGACCATTAGAGAAAAGCAGGTCTAAGGCACTTCTACATTGGCTTCACTTTTCAGGGGCTTCTGCTGTCTTTATATCTGGCAAGCCATTATTTATGCTCTGGTGCCCCTAAACCTTGGAGAACATAAGCCACATTACTGCACAGCGAGCTTTAATTAATGATGTATTGTACAGTGAGACTCTCTGTGCGAGCTACTGTTGAACCACCAACCAGTTAATTATTACAAGCCATTTTGTGTTGGCAAGGAAATTGGATTCCCATGCCTTGTGCCAGTATAGCAAATGTCCCTCATTTGGAAATGTAGTCTGGAGCAACTGCTTAAGTTAGTCATGGATACAAGAGGATTCTCCATGCTTGATCTTTGATGTTAGTTCATTATATTGTGCGCAGGGTTCCTGTGCAGTATGGGGTTAAATTTGAGTCATTTCCAGGCTTGGATAAGTATGGAAAGAAGAAAATAGATGGAAAAATATTTGTGATTTGTGAAGGGATCACAGTAGTTTGAAAGAAAATGCTGCAATATCTTTGCATTACATATAGCATAGCAAATAACCAATGCAGTGATGTAGTTATCAGGAAAGTAAATGTACTATCTTTCTGCGGCAGGAAACTATATTTCCTTGGCTGTGTTTATTATCGTTTCCATGGACACCGTGAATAAACTAGGCTGCATAGATACCATGAAAATTGTGTATATATCCAAGTTTAAAATTCTGGTAACATGACAACCATAGAGCTAACAGTACCTGGCTACTATCTACTGGGAATTATTTAGCAACTTAAAAGCAAACATAGTCAGAATGTTAAAGTTTAATATGGTATGGAAAATCTACAGAGAAGTCTGGAAATATGAGTCTGAAAAAAGTGTGGAATTTTGATTTTGTGGCACATGTCCTCCTGTGCTGTCTGTCACTCCAGCATTCCCTGAGATCTCCACCCACCACTACAGCGCATGTTGGCCTACAGATGGATTATAAGGTTACATAATAAGACACTAAGGAATAGAGTATTTATTTTACCCCCGGAACAGGATTATCAGCTGCACACAGAGATGGTTGATAAATGATAACGGTACATTATCATGAAACTGATCTTTCTCCAGGAAAGAATATGGATCGATAGGCTCGTATTGGAACACTCAAAAGAGATGCCGATGCTACTTTCATGGTTTTGCAATATTAAGTAATGGTGTTTCTAAAAAGAAATTTAATATGGAGCCTGAGTTAAACCAAGTTGATCCATATAAAAATGAAATTAAACTTTTCATGTTTAGTGGAAATTAATGTAAGGTTTTTTGAAAATCTTTTGGATTACCTGAACAAAAACATGGTCACAAAACTAAAAATGGCCGTTCTGTTACTTCATGAAACCTTTAGTTACATCATTTTCACAGCACAGTGTGCCATTCTACTCACAGATCACGAAAGTATAGAGAAAATCATAGTGAGCTTAGACTCGGTGTGGCCCGTCAGTTAGATTATGTCAGTAATGATTTTTCACCTCGTTTGCTGAAGTCAATGGGCCCCAACATGCTCAGTCAACACCCTTCTCTTCTGTGTTCTACACTCCGAGACGCATCAGCCAGGTGCTGTTCCCTGGCACCGCTCCCAACCACAGCCAGCCATGCCCGTCAACACCAGCGTCACCCACATTAACCCTCTGCTTTATTTGGACACCTCCCTTTTTCAACAATGTCACTCCATTCCTTTCTGGATAAGAACATACAGTACACTAATGACTCACAGCATGCAGCACTTATAGAAACACCGAGCTTAGCATTTTATTACCTCAACAAAGCCATTTCAGAAGTGCTTTGAGGTGTTGCTTGTTGTTAGCACATTTAGACCTGCAGTGCTGTTGTGTTATTATTAAGGTGGTGGAGAGCAGTTGCAAAGCTGTCATTTGCTGTAAGTTGACTAATTGTCATCACAGGATTTCTTAGTGTTAAAGCTCTGCTGGTATCAGGGCTAATAATGGGTCAGCAATGGCTGTAGTATAAAGCCAACTCTTGAGTCAATTAAAATCCTTTGTTTATTGCAAACCACTGCACTATTTTAAGGGCATGCTCTATTGTGCTTTGTAAAAACGCTGGAACCTGTTCCACACTGCCAACACAGAAACTTAGTCTACCACAGAGCGCCACAAACAAACAGAGCACATCCAGCAGTTACCATGAAGGATATCCACATCCAAATCCTGTGCAAACCTTGTAGCCACAGCAGTTGTACACTGTCACAACTCTGTTGCTGGATATATTATTGAAAGCATTGAAGAGCGTTCCAAGTCTTACTATCAATGCAACACTGGAAACTAGCAGGCTGCAGTATATTTTCTTAAAGGCTGAGAGTGCAATGTAGAGGTTCAGTCCTGTATGTCAGAAAATACAAATAACAGGCTTGGGTAGATGCTTAATATTAAATGACTAATATTGTTGTCACAGGCAAAAAAATCCAAATTTAACTGGAAATAATAACTGACAGTCATGTGTAACATCACAGTAAATACAGAGACGCTGATTTGCATTTCCATTACCTCCCATAAACCTGTTGAAATGCGTCGAGCTGTGCCGAGTCACACCCGCGATGGACTATCTCAGGACTATGGCCAAAGTGTGGCCGATCTGCTCCTAAGTAGGTGGCAACAATGTCTCACAAACTGTGGCCACCTAACTCTGGACTCAACTCAACTCGTATCCACAGGAGAGCAGAGAGAGTTTTTTTTTTTTTTTTTAAAGTCTGTGTGTCTTCCAACTCTGAGTTCTTTTGTAACTTCTCTCTGGTTTTGAAGTTTAGTTTCTCTCCTGTGCTGCTGTTTTTACTTTCAGGTACCCTTTATTGTGAAGCATTTAATAGGAACCTAATTGTTTTTCCACTGTTTTAGAGCCGCTCGACTCGAGCTAAGTTGCCTTGAATTTAAAGGCATGCCTTCAAGTGAGTAGCCCTGTTGTAATGGAGATGCAAATCCCTGCCGTTCAGGGCTGATGTGCAGAGTCCAAATGATTCAAGCCAAGCCAGTGCATGTGTATGGAAAAGAGGTATAAATATGAATAGAGTTGAAGATGGAGTTCAGTTCTGCAGTTGAGTTGGGACTGAAGGAAATTTGTGTACAAGCAAAAGAGGATTTTGCAGTGCTTTTATTATTTCATGACTAACTAACCAAACATTTATAGTCAACAAAGACCCTGATAGCTGATGCATGCTCAGTATGATTAACTAAGAAGTAACAGCTCTAGACAGTTTTTTGGAATCAGATTTAATGCTTCATTACTGAAATGTCTCCTTCCTCTCTGAGCACTGATTGAAATACCTCGTCCCGTCCTACAAATATGAGGTTTCCAAAGGTTATTTCAGGTCTGCTGTCCTTTGTAGAATTTTTAGCCTATCTTCCTTCCAATCTCTTGTTGATCTGAGAGGACTGGTTAGATTAAGTAGTCAGGGAGATGCAGCAGAGCCAGCTAGACATGCTGTAGTGAAAGAACAACTTTGTCTCCTCGTAGCTTGGTGCTGGTTTGAGACATTATGATGAGTTGGAACAAGCTGCAAAAAAAGATGGGTCATACTCTACTTATTAATGAGAGGAAGTGATGAAATGAAATCATCCCCAGATTATTGTAATAATCACGCTGTTTGGAGGAACACTGTGGCCTCGTTTCACATGTGGTTCGAGGCCATGAAATGTCTTCTTGTCTGCTCAGGTGAATTGAGCTTGTTGTGGATACAGTTGTTTATCAAAGACGGGTGCCATAAAATTGGGTCTCATACATGCGGGTGCACTGCTGGTGTGCATTAATTATGGAGCAGCTGGGGCTGAGAAAACATAAAATGGAGTGTAGTCTGTCAGCTGGAAATGGAATGTCAGCACACATGACAGCAAGTAAACAAACGTCAAAGGACAGGAAAAAATAAGTTTACAAGCTTAGCTAAATTAGAAGTGTCCCTCAGGTTGGAACAAATATATGCACTTAACTGTCAAGCTGAAACAATTAATGTTGTGTGTAAGTTGGAGTGATATTCATGAGTTCACTGTTTGACCCAGTTCACCATGCTTGTACTAAAATGAACAATAACAAAAAGCAAAAATAGCACTGAGCGGTGAAGACGGAGCATAATTTCTATAATGATGACATTCATATTCTGTTTATTCTTTGTCTTTCATGTCCAACTTAGAAGTAAAGGATTTGCTATCATTGAAAGGCAGTGGATGTCAGTCTTCACTTATTGTGTGTATATGTGTGGATCAGTGAATACTCCTGGCTCCTATAAAAAACTAACCTCAATCGTAAACTGTTCTTTACTCTGTAGAAACCCAATTGAAAGGGACTGTTTTAGCCAATGAAATTTGTTTATTTTCAAGTACATAGTAATAATCTGTAACCTCCCATTTGTCCGTGGTCCCGCAGGTTATTGACTCACTGGGTGTCATGATCTACAAAGCTCTGGACTACGGCCTGAAAGAAAACGAGGAGCGGGAACTCAGCCCGCCGCTGGAGCGCCTCATTGACATGATGACCAACACCGAAGAAACAGAGAGCGACCCCTGTCCTGACGAGGGCTACGAGGCTACGGAGGAGGAGGATGAGTGTGAGGAAGAAGACGAAGAGGAGCCTGTCTCTGCTACTACGACCAGCTCAGTCAGCAGCATTCGTAGTTATCGGGACGTCATCATGGTAGGTCACTGAAAGCATCATGGAGCATTTAATGAATGTTTGATTTTTGTGTTTTTCTCAGAGATCCTAGTGCTGCAACTCATGATTATTTTCATATGTATGTATAAAACAGCTGTATAACAACTAATTGATTAATCAAGAAAATATTTCACAGATTAAGCATTAATGAAAATAATTGTTAGGTGTAGCCCTACAGTTAAGAAGCTGCTGGAACCAGCAAATATTTGAGTTTGTTGCTTGAAAAATAACTGAAACGATTAATCTATAATCAAAATAGCTGACAACTCATTTTCTTTCAACTAAGTCATCAATTAATTGACTAAGCAAGATACACACAGTTCTCAGCTGCAGGTGATCAGTGCAGAGGTCAAAAGTAGAATCCTCACTCTGTTACACTCCAATAATAACGCTAGTAATTTGATGAGTCATGGTTTGAAGGATCAGTCTGATGAAGATCCATGACGGATTGAAGTGACTCAGCAAATGATTGAAGTTATCACAGGAGTGTGAAATGGGCGGATTGTTCTTTTGCTTTAGATAATTCCTCCTTTATCCAGCACTTGATCTCTGCACATTTTCCCTTCATTTTTACACCAGGTCTGTTAACAGAGCAGCACATCCACACATCATCATCTCTCCAGCTCCAAACAAATTCCCCTGATGTAGGCTGTCACGCTGTAAATTCCCCAGGCAGCCTCTGAATATGAGACTGGTAATTATAGCCATGCAAACACGCTGGTATTTGGGGAATAGGCTTAGAAACTTTCACAGCCCGTTCCTTCCATATAATGAGCCCGGTGTAGAACACAAATGTCGGGTCTGTTTACTGCCAGTGCATGTCCAGCCTGGCCCTTAATTCCTCCAACAATCGTCCTCTTCAGTGTAAACTGCAATATGTTGGTATGACATGGCTAGATTGGATAACTGCACATTCCTGACTGACGTCCTTCCTCTGCTTGTACTCTGCTGGTCTGTCAGGCAGAGGTAGGCTGGGTGGGTTGGGGTTCAGGGACAAGACGCTGACATTAGATGACAGGACTTGCTAGTGAAGACAGAAATGGTTAGACGTCCAATGTGCTGAATGGGTTTCCTCAAGTGAAGAGTTGCTACGTGAGCCATCATCCACTAACCAAAGCAGTCAGTCTGCGGTTTGGATTGTAATCCATTATTTGACTCCAAAACTCCAAACTGCATTTGCAGAATCTGTTGTAATTTCTGTGCCAATAGTTAACCTACAACTTTCCTTCAGTTTTTGAAACAGATAAAAATTTCATCCCTGATACTGATCATTGTTTTTAGCAGAAACAGTGGAAACCATAAGTGCAGCAGTATTTTAATCATCATGGTAGTAAACACTCTCACTGCTCAGGTGTCATTTTACCTGTGATTTTCCCTGCAGCGAAGGAGGAAGAAGACGCTTTCTGCTGTCTCAGAAATTCCTGTGGCTAGCCAAACCCATCTGAAGAACATGAAAATATGTCATCAGTCTGGTTTCCTCCTTTGTGTCACTGAAGATAATTTGGCAGGTCATCCATTACTCTGGCAGCTAGGCAGGCTTTATTATCTTTACTGTCAAATACCATGAGGGTCAGAGCTTTAAATGGTACATAGGTGATGCGAGTCAGACAATGTGACTCTGACTGGACAATCAGGTTCATGTTGTTAATAGCTCTAGGTTACGCATTTCACAGGATGTTTTTAGCCATACCATGGTTCTGTGGACGGTAATGTCAGCCTGTTGGACCACCACTTTGGTCCAGGCTGAAATATGTTGAAGAACCATGGGATGGATGGACTTAAACTTTTGTACAGACATTCTCATCTCCCTCAGGATGAATTGTAATAACTTTTCCATTGCCACTTTCCATTAAGCTAAAATTTTGATTTGACCAAAGTGACATTCCTATCAGCTGTTCTTTGCGTTTGTGCTAATTAACAAATGTTAACAAGCCAACACACAACACTAAGATGCTGGCAAGTTCCAGCATGGCTGTAGACTCTTGGTCTTGTTAATATATGGTTTGGGTTTGACTGAAGATTTAGTCAATCATTTCGACAGATGCAAATGATACCCCATTGTATCTTTATATGACCACAAAAGGGTCTGTATTTCCGTAAGATTTGACCTAAATAATGGAATGTGCTTTATTAAAAGAACGACTAAACCAAAATGTAAAAGTTAGTAGATTACAAATAATACAATAACAGAAAAAAACGCCTTAAAACTACCGCATATATTACTCATTCCTTTTCTTTTCTCCAATACAGATATGTTCTTCACACCTGCCCAGCCCATCAGACGCCCCCAACCATTACCAGGCTGTGTGTCGAGCTCTCTATGCTGAGACCAGGGAACTACGCACCTTTCTTGAGAAGATCAAGAGTGCTAAGGAGGTGAGAAGCTCTAGCATGTGACACTGACGACTTGCTGATAAATTTGGTACACCCACATATGAAGTGACTCACCTAAACCTATTTTGGAAATAATGAGTAACCTCTGCACTTGTTTTTAAATAAGAATTGTCATCCATCCACATTTTCAAAGTTGTGTAATTTTGTCCATGAGTCATGATCAAGACATCTAAAAGAAACTGAAAGAGATGGGTAAAAATGTGATATGAGAAAGTACCAAGCTCTCTTAGTCCTGGGGTTTACCACTCTGGATCTATGAGGCTGACAGTCTCACTAAAGCTGGGAGAAGAGAATACCAGAGTGGTGCCCAGAAACTGCACAATAGCAACAAAACAGCACACACAGTGGTAATGATCCAGAAGATTGAGACTGTCCAGGCGTCCCTGTCTGACCCCCTTGTCAGGCCAATTGTGAACTCACCATCACTTACACCACTTGGCATGACTTAACTCTGCATGGACATGATCTGGCATCCTGTTTCTCATGTGGGTATACAAGCTTATTAGTAGATTCATTTTTTTTTAAGTGGAGTATTGGCGCTGGAGTAATTAAGAATGATTAGTCAGGGATTCCCCATAGAGCTTATGCTTCTTAGAGACAGGATTTTATAGACTATTAACCAACTGTTAACCAAGATGTGCTTGAATTCTCTCTTTAAAAAAATTAAATCAATAATTGAAAATTGTTTACATAAAAATATACCATGAAAAAATACACCATGGATGATGTGATAAGCAGCTTGAACAGGCCCAGGTATTACATATCAGTGTGTAGTCTAATTTCAGAATATAATGTCGTATTAGCTCAAAACACAAACCATCGACCATACTTGAAATAACAGTAATAACTACTGTATAATATAATGAACACATTTTAATGCTTTTTGCACCAACAAAAATTGTTAATTTAATTTAAGATTAGTTCTAATCAGAGTTGAAACAAACTGTTTAAAATGAGTAAATCCAGATTTAAAATTAAGCAGAGTAGAGCTGGAGTAAATCCAAATTTATTGATGTAAACTGAAATGAAGTAAGTTTAGTTCAGAGTTTATTCAGTATGAAAATGCTTGCTTAGACACCCTTTAAAAGAATACATTTGAGTACATTTGGGACTTACTAAGTATAAAAGGGGGAGGAAAGCATTAAAAAAGTAAAGTATTTCTTAAAGGCGTAGCAGAGAGCTTGTGGAAGAACATCTGCCCCACCCCACTCAAGCATTCAAGATAGACATCAAATGAAATTCTTGTATCTATTTTAGTTCACTTTTGTCTTCTCTGAGGTTTAGAAAAGATAAAGCCGCGTGACTTATTTCACAGCTTGTCAGACAGAGTGGCTTTACTGTGCAGTATGTATGCACTCATGCGATATGTGCTGGCTGTGACTTCTGCAGGAGGCGCGATTCATGCAAACAGTCTTATGTAATATACTGTATAGTGGTAGAATCTCGTTTAACCTTATTACAGCAATTTAAGCAGCTTATAGGAGGGGGGGCGCCAGGCTATAGGGGCCGCTTTGCACTACCTGTACGCTGAATGTTATGGGATAATTGCTAATGAGTAACCATACATTACTCATACTTAGACATTAGGAGGTTGGTCAGGGAGTCTTCTTTCAGTTTTTCTCATTGTTTTTGTTTCCATCTCTTCTCTGTTGGTATTTACTGTATCTGTTTCTCCTGTTCGGATTCTCCACATCTTTTCTGCAGGTCTAGAAATAAACCAGAAAGCATCATTCGCTGTGAAAGGTGTCAGCGAGCATGATGTTAAATGGTGTCATGGTTTAAAAAAAAGGAAGGAGTCCTTGGTAACAAAGTGTGTGAGAAGAATTTGCAGCATAAATGCATTTAGATATTAAAAGGGAAAGGTCAGATCTGCAGAAAAAAAAGGTTAGGATTAAGGAATATGTTTAACCAGTACATGTGTGTGGATGAATAGATGTGGAGATGATAAAAAAGAAAAGCAGCTGCAGCTGTCAGCAGACAAGACTTTAGGCATTCTTTCTTTGATCCAACAGTGATTATGGTGTAGATCATGTTAGATGCATCTGCCTTAAAAGAACTTTTGATGAAGCAGAACTCAAGTGGAGCCTTTTCTATTTGTATATATTATGGGTAGAATATTTTCTACATGCAGCCGGTTTAAAGTTGATCCTTAACTTTACCCAGTTTCACATTTGAACCAGTCACTTAGAACTTTCAATAACTAGCTTGTGCAGTGTGGTTTTAGTGGACAGATAGACAGTAATAGCAGCCATTAGTTGACTATTGGCTTCTGTTTTTTCCCCCTCTAGAACACTGGCAATATAGGATGAGATGCATATCGACATGCTCATGTGAAACAACGTCCATTGAACAATTAATCAGACTGCGGTGACAATCTGGGCAGTTTGCCATTGACCCTAACTTAATTTCAGCTAGTGTTGTGAATGCATGGTACAGCCACTGAATATCACGATGTTACAAAATACTTTTCACTTCTTTCTCCACTTGCTTATGTTCTCTCCTGTCCCCTTTATCTTGGCTAGAACCTTCGGAGAATGGAAGGTGATGCTCAGGAACCTGTTAGAGACCTCGATGAGCTGCAAAATTCAGATTGGGTAAGAAGAATATTCACCTACTACACCACGAGATTTTAACTCTGTGAACATGTGTATAACTTCTCTTTGTGTGTTTTATGATCATAACTGCATTAAAGCTATGATATGTAACATATTTCTAGACATTTCAGACATTTTAACGCAGAAATGTTATTTATTGTCCAGTTGTGTACTTAACATTATCCCAGATGTTTCCAACATCGGTCAAACCCAGAGAAATGCGTAATTTTTTTTAAGGTAACAACTTCGGGCAAACATAGGATACATTGCTAATAAAACTAATATTACCTCATTCATGAACATGAATTCTGCCAGATAGATTTTCATTGGCCATAGTGATTGTTTAACAGTGAAGAAAACAACTCCCATGATCCCACGCTACCACACAATGTCATCAAACTGCATCTTTTTTTTATTGTTTTAATGTGAGCGTCTCCTAGCAGCAGAACTTACATGTTGTGTGTTTAAATATGACTTTCTGTCTTTATTTGTCCACCACCAGGCACGGTTCTGGGTACAGGTTATGCGAGATCTACGGGATGGCGTTAAGTTGAAGAAGGTTCAGGAGCGCCAGTACAACCCACTGCCCATTGAATACCAGCTCACACCGTACGAGATGCTGATGGACGACATCCGCTCAAAGCGTTACAAGCTGCGAAAAGTCATGGTGAGGATTTTACTAACCTGCACAGGCCAACTATAAACTTATATTCATGTTTAGATATTTTCTTTGTTTATGGAATAAGCCAAGACTAAAATAAATGTTCCTACATTTTAATACGCCACGTTTTCACTTTAGTTGAAATGTTGATATCCAGTGGCTGTTTCATCATTCCAGGTGAATGGAGACATCCCGCCAAGGCTAAAGAAGAGTGCACATGAGATCATTCTTGAATTCATCAGGTCGCGACCACCTCTTAACCCTGTGAGTAACACACAACATGGTGCCAGTAATCTGTCAGAGAATATATTTCCAATCACTGCACAAGTCTTCAATTTTAAAGTTCACACAGAAGTAACCTTTCAGTTTTATACTGATATTTATTTCCATTAGAGTGAAATTTCAGTTTGGTAACATTAGTAGTAGACCTATTCAATAAGTGGCCTGTGGGCCGATTCTGGCTCTTTAATGACTTCAATTACTTTTTATCAGTAAATATTAAAAAAAAGTTTAAATAAATAATTTCTTCAAATGGCAGCAAGTGGCTAATTAGCCCATTAATTGGTCGTGGGTGCTGTTAAGCACAGGGACACTTATTTTATTAAAACATTTTTGAACTCAGGCTGTTCAAGCAGGGGGTGTTTAGGAGAGTTGAACTGAATGGAACTTTACAGAACAGACATATTCAACTGAGTAGACCTGATCTGGATATCCATGTTTAACCTGGTTGTAAAAGTGTTATACGAGTACGCTTGCATTCACAGTAGATGCCAAATGACATAACATAATGTCACATGCAGTCAAAGTTTATCACTTTGTTAAAAATATCAGTATAGTAATAGTTAAAAACGTGCAGTCTTTCTGGGGAGGTGTGAGGTGAAAATCTCATTTTGGTCTCTATGGTTGTCATGTCAGGTCTCAGCCCGTAAACTGAAGCCCCACCCACCACGTCCCCGGAGCCTCCACGAACGACTGCTGGAGGACATCAAAGCTGAGAGGAAGCTCAGGCCGGTCTCACCGGACATGATCCGCAGAAGCCGCCTGGGTAAGCTGCTAAGAGTTACACACAGATGTACTCATGTTTATGTGCTGGCATAGATGCACAAATAGCCATTAAACAAAAATCAGTAGACTTGTGCAACACACTCTTTGGCCTAACACAGAAATTGCTGGGATTTTGTTCAAACTATCAAACCTAACCTGTTATTTTATCTGAAGAAGTTGTTTGACTCTGAACTTAATGCATGGCTGGCTGCACTTTATGAGCCTAACCCCTCCACTCAGGACAAAACCATTAACCATGACTTAACCACATCCATCATGGTTACTCTAACAGCCGTCTTCCTACATTGATCTGTTCACTTAATCTGACGTGTCATGGTGTTTAAACATGGATTACTTTACTGCTGCTGTGAGCCTTGCGTTGTTTGCTAGACCTGCACTGCAGAAGTAACTGCTGTAGTTCCTGACAAATATTGGGCTGATAAGTTCTCTGGATTCCTGTATGTAAAGCTGACCTTCGTGGTCACTTTTCTATAGGAGGTAAATAATCCTTTCGGTATGCAGTCATCATAATTGGCCAATTGGATATACTGTAATGTTTCAAACCAGTTAAAGCTTTAATCCGATCAAAACAGCAAATATTTTGTCAGTCTAGTATACCATATGGTGTTTCTATGCCGTTTACACAAGACCTCTTTTGTTAGGGGATTTAGTAGGGCAACATGGAGCAATTGCATAATCAAACATATGGGAGGCCATACAAGGTCTCTGAAACTGTTGCTAAAAAACAATAAGGTCCCATATTATCAGACTATGTTTTATAAACTTGGATGATTCATCAACTTCACCATCCATTTTAACTCTCGTGGATTTCTTTTTCTCCTATTTGCTTCCATTCCCTTTTTTTCCTCTTCAAAACATGGGCATATCTGTCAGTCATGCGACCTCTTAGCATGTCGTACAGTTTTGACTCATCAGGTAAAGTTTATCGTCACCTATTATGTTCCTGTTGTCGCACCTTCTGTTTCATTCCAGGCTATTTTAGGGTTATCTCCCGACTGAAACACACACCCACGCCCTTTCTTTTTATTTCATGCTTGTGGATTACTACTGTCACTGGCTGTTGTGATACAGACACTTACTGTTGTTTACCTGAGGAAGAGATGGGTCAGCACGGTGCAAATTAATCTCAAACCGCGTGGTCACCTTGATGTTTAATCCGTTTAGCAGTCTTTGCAGGGAGTTAGAACAAAACCAGTTTCAGAGGCAGGCATTGTCGTTTTAGACATGTTATGATTGATATATATTTAACAGCCTGTCCTGGATAAAGTACTACACCAATTTCAAAAAAGTTTGGACGTTGTGTTAAACATAAATAAGAACATAATGTGATCCTTTTCTACCTAGTCAGTTGAATACAGTACAGTGATATTTGATGGAATTTGATGCCTGCATCATGTTCCAAAAAAGTTTGGACAGTGGCATATTAAGCACTGTGATACATCACATTTTCTTTAAACAACACTCAGAAAGTGTTTTGGGAGCTGATGACACTAATTTTGAAGTTTTGAAAGTGAAATTCGTAACTGACTTCAGGTGCTCAGCAGTCTGGACTCTCTTTTGTGTTTTGGGCTTCATAATGTACCACATATTTTTAATTGGAAACAGGTCTGGACTGCAGACAGGTCAGTCCTAGTGCTTGAAGTCTTACTACGAAGCCACGCTGGTGCAACGTGCAGAATGTGTCTTGGCATTTTCTTGCTGAAATAAGAAGGGATGTCCCTGAAAAAGACATCTGGTTGGCAGCATATGTTGCTCCAAAAACTGCATGTACCTATTCAGCAATAAAGGGGCCTCCACAAATGTGAAAGTTACCCATGATGCCATGGGCATGAACACACCACAATATATCACAGATGTTGGCTTTGCACTGGAGACAATCTGGATGGTCCTTTTACGCTTAAGCCCGGAGGACACAACGTCCAGGATTTCTAAAAACTGAGTATACTACATTTATCAAAAATCAATAGTTCATCAGCTTGAACATAAACTGTCTTGGTTTGTACTGTATTCAATTGCATATAGGTCAAAGGATTAGCAAATCATTGCTTTCTGTTTCTATTTACGCTTCACACAGCATCCCGACTATTTTGGAATCGGGGTTATAGTTACTCACAGGGACTATCTGTGGTCTAGGTGATGTAGGATAGCCAATGAGCCAGCAGGGTGAGATTACAGATCATCACTCGGCCTCTGCGGCCAGTCTGGCCTGCTTGTCAACCCTAATCCGCTCTCACAGTGGAATATGAAAACATTACATAACACTGGTATCAGCAGCCTACCTCAGATAAAGAGTTGAATGGCAGATGACAGTCTGAATGTAGCGCTGCGGTGTCACAGGATGACCGTAATCCAGACGGATGTACGGGAATAACCTTTTGCACTGTGGCTGCACTCATCGTCTTTCTCTGCTTCCCCGCCACTTCCCCTCACTTACCTGTCTACCGTATTTATGAGTGACTGTAACCCACTATTACACAGCATCCCCTCAGTTCACACCTGGTCCGACTGACAGATGCTTGTTGCTGTCGAGACCTCCCTGTAGTAGCAGTCTGGTGTTAGGGATGGAAATATTCATGTGTTTCGTCCTGCTGAAGAATGTATTCCTTTAATTGCTTTACAGGCGCAGGGAAAAGTATCAGCACTCCTCAGGACTTGTTCCGCAGCTCAGGTAAAGCACTCATGTGACTCGTGACGTCTGCTGGGTGTGAAGCCTGCATCAGTGGTGTCATCTTTTGTTTAAGCTTTATAATGAAATACAGTGAAGAACTGTCAGTCCACTCCTCTTCAGTGAAATGAAATGACTGAGGAGGAAATCTGTAACATAAGTACTGTATATGGTGTAGCCTATCTTGGCCACAATATGTTCCACGTATAGTGACTCTATGGTATCATTCAGCAGTGTTGTGCAAGTTGACACTTCACAAGAGCTAGCCCAAAGTTCAGTTCACAGATTAAAATGAACTAGTTTAGGATCATAGTTCACAAATTTGAGTCACAGTTTACAAATGAACTAGAACATGTCTTGTGTTTTGTTTTGTTTTCTTCCCCCAAATAGAACCTCATCTTGCCAGGGACACTCGAGTCCGTATATTGAGGCACATACGAACTGTGTGCAATATTCCTGTTTTTTGTTTTCATTTAATTGGCCAGGATAAATTCTGTCTATAGTTGTTTACAACAATATACAACAATTTGAGATTTTTTTTATGCTACAGATGACTGCAAATTGAAACATTAACATACTGCTGAAATTTTCTACTGGGAACTCAGAAATTCAGACTTTCCAGTTCAAATTGAATGTGCCATCAGTCAAATGTTATACATTTCACACTGTATGATCAAAGAAAGTTTTTTATATTTGCTCTCTCTCTCACTGTCTCTCTCTGCTGTGAGTCTGCATCACATTTTCTTTAGTCAATTGACAATATGAGAGTTGTTAAATTCTCTCTTGAGTTAACACTCACGTTCATGTTAATTAGCTGCAAGCGGATCCATTCAATTCACAGTTTACTAAAAACATGAGCATGTTTGATGAACACGCTCTTCAGTACAAAATACAAACCTTACAAAGACACCCACAGTTTACACAGGAGGCATGATGGCCTGCTGTTAAGCAGGCTGTTAACACTGTTCAAAACCAAAATCTTATATCTTTCACCTGCAGACACTCCTGATGCACCCAGGAAGTTGGCTGGCAGCACCCAGTCTCTGGCCAGTGGCACCACAGGATCCAGTCAAGGTGGAGCACAGCCCCTCAGCCAGAGGAAGAGGCTCCTCAGAGCTCCAACGCTGGCTGAGCTGGACAGCTCCGAATCTGATGTAAGATATCATCACATATAGTACATATTTTCGTATAATATGTTTATATTTTATTGTGAATTTTCTGTTTATACTAATTAACTTGCAGTACTTGATTTTATCTTTATTTCTATTTTGTTACTGTGTTTATTGTTATGCACTCAAGCACCGAGGCAAATAGCTTGAATGTGAGAAACAGATGTTTTACTCTTATTGGCTGTCATCAGAAGATGATCCAGGTCCAATGTAACAGCTTGAAAAATGTAAATATCTTGCAACTTAGTGTCCATGTTTCATTCAAAATAAAAC
>JAJHUR010130616.1:0-13582 GCA_027495735.1 Lutjanus campechanus | reverse complement strand
CTGCACCCAAGGCCAGAATTACTTTGTCCCATTCAAAATTGAAATCATGGCACAGTGCCTGGTGCGAGGTAACCTAGAAGGTACAATGTAGATTTATTTATCATTCTACAACACACAGGGTTGTATAACAAGATGAAGTTGTTGTCCTGTTTTTTTTGTGTGGCAACGATTACTTCTGTATCTCTTTCCAGACTTCAGCAGAGTGAATAGATTGTGGCTGGGGTCGGTGTTGTCTTTACTATCTTTTGGGCTCTCCACAGACACTTCACTGAAATTCATAGATGTTTTGTAGATGAGTACCAGTGATGTTCTGGTGGTTTTAATGACCCACTGTGTGGTGTAATGTAATCTGCATTCAGCCTGTTGATGATGTCACAGGGTGGGCTCTGGACGTGTACACAACACAAGACACCGTCTTCTTGTCCTGAGCCGTTAGGCTGCTTTTGTTTGCTCCTTTTATATGACAGGCCAGTTACAGTTCTTTTATCATTCCAGGACAAGTTCAGAATCCCATTGTTGTGATGATTTGTTATGCTGTATCATTTTTCAGTCCATCATCTCCACGTACAATTCCAGTTCCTCTTCCTGTGTCCTCTACTTGTCTGTGTACCAAAAGATGAAAGAAATACTGTGTTGGTGAGGTTTTGCCTGAGACAGTCAGACAGTGACAGATCATAGCTGCTGCACAGTTCATATTATATTCATTTAAATGTTGATTAAAATGACATTATTCTGCCTCAATAATTATTAAAACCACCAGATAGACACTAACACCAGCCCATGTTTATCACTGTAACATATAGTGTTGAGTCTTTTGCTTCTTTTCCCAAAACAGAAAATGTATAATTTTCAGGAAATAACAATAAATCCCTATTACCTGCATGATTTTATAAATATATTACATTATTAAATAATTAAGATGCTGCTTTGGGATCAGTTGATGCTTTTGAATTCACCGCTACAGCCAATAAAGAGTTCTGACGGTAACTTGATACAAAAAAGATAATCAATATGCGACTTACTGTGCGGTTAATCACTGTGATTATAAAGGCCAGGCAAACAATTCCAAGAAAACTCAGCCAAAGGAAAACAAAAGAGGACCGAACTATGAAGAAATCACCTGAAATGATACAACACAGACAAGAATGACTTTTTAAAATCAAACTTGACCTCAATCGTTAAAAGCAAAGAAAGTGAACGTATTTTTAATTTATTTAGAACTTCATTATAACCTGGAACATGGATGGTCGCCTCTCTGGTCTGGTTGATGTTCTTCTGTTTTACTCTACAGGTGAAGCTCTTACTGTTGCTGGAGGTCATCATATTCACAGTCAGTCTGCTGCTGACAGTATAGAGACCATCACGACGTCTTGATGTCTTTGTGGGTCGAGCAGAGAGGATGTTACCCTCACCGTCCAGCCACAACACCTCAGGCTTTGGATACCAACCTTTAGACTCACAGTGTAGAACCACTTCTCCAGTCTTATTTGAGACGATCTCGATGAAGGGCGAGGACACGACACCTGATAATAAAGGAGGAACGTGAAACCACAAACAAAATCACCTGGTACATTGAAGTATTTAACCAAAATACTTGAGACTCACCAACAGTGAGCTGGATGGAGGCTTTCTTCTGTAATGATTTAAGGGTGCAAAAGTATTTTCCTGCATCAGAGATTTTCACTTTGAAGATTTTCATGGAGACGTTTCCGTTCCTCAGTTCATCCACAAACAGTCTCGTGCGGAAATAATACGACGGATTCTGATTCGCAAACATCAGCCGTCCATCTTGGTGAAAGTGGACGTACTCTGGTTTCAGTCCAGGTTTGGTCCAGACCACTGTCTCAAAATTGGCACTGACAGGCGGTTTAAGGTGACATGGCAGAATGACATCATCGCCAACCAGGGCTGTGATTGGTTGATGTGAACAAATCAACTCTCTCAACTCAGCTGCAATAAAATGAAGAACAAATAAGAAACGGTAACAAATTTATATATATGTGTGTATATATATATATATATATATGTATATATATATATATATATATATATATATATATATATATATATATATATATATATAAACACACACTCTTTACATTCTACATCCTTTGAGTAACAAACAGGAAAGTTTTAACATTTCTGGGGAGGTCCCATGTCTGTTTCTGACTCTGTTTTTGTTCACAGTTTTCTCAGTTGTCAGTCGTGTCAGTGCAAGCGGGGGCAGTTTTCACATCTACTTCCTGACACACATGCTTAGACTCAAGAGTGTTTCTTGCAAATTACCTCCAGCAGACTGTAGTAGAAGAAGCAAAATCTTGAAGATACTGAGGGAACACTCCATCACCGGGCTGCTTCACTGAACACACAATCAGAGCATCATCCACTTCTGAAAAATGAAAAGAAAGATTTTTACTTCTCTGAACACAAATCAAAGTTTTATCTTTACTTAATGATGTTGCTTCCAGACAAGAAAATCTGCTGTAAGTATTTAAGAGAGGAATAATGTTTGTGCTACAAAATGTCGTTGTTTGTTTAGCTTCTATATTGTTCGACTCTTTGTGTTTTACCATTGTGTACTACTTCCTGTCAGGAAGCTGAATAAACCGCACATGGTTGATATGATGTGTGCAAGACTATATGCACCAGTTCATCTGTGCCCACAATTAGGGCAGTTTTCTTGCACCAACTGCAATTTGTCATTTTGTCATTTGTCTTAAAAAAACTGAAGTGAGCTTGACGCTCTGAGGGCTGAGGGAGGAAGTCAAATCAGTGTCACCACATCAGCTCGCATGTATTAAAGCATCAAAACTTTTAACTCATATATCCAATCCTTGCACTTCTGATAGCTCTATAAAAAGTACATCATTGATCAAATTAATAAAATACCTAATTAAGGTGTATATACTTTTACATGTGTAAAAAAATCCCAAATAATAATGTAAGTCCATATAACAACACCAAAAACAGCATAGGAAGAGAGTCCATAACATAATCTGCACATTGTTTTAACAATCAAAGATGCTAAAATTATGACATATATCCAACGTTTAACATCAGAAAACATATCGTCTTACTTACTGTCTGACGAATTCACAGGAAATGAGGAAGTGAGCGCAGAGAAAAAAAACCCCACAAACTATAACTTGTCTCAGCTCATCTGAGTCTGTGCGGTTTTTTTTTTCTCTGTTGAGCTCTATGTTGCTAAAATCATTATGAAAATAATGATTTTATTTTTAAGTGTAACTGAAGATTAACAATGAAAAAAAGCAATTTGTTACACTAGTTTTCACATAATGATTATATATATATATATATATATATATATATATATATATATATTCTGGTTTCTTTATTCGTCTCTGACAGTAAACTGAATATCTTTGAGCTGTGGACAAAATAAAAGAAAAAATATAAAATGATCTGATTTCAGCTTCTGTATTGTGAATATTCCCTGGTTTCTGATTAATCAATAATGAAAATAAACATTACTTGCAGCCCTGGTATTGTTATTTGTAGGATATTATTATGCATTTACTGGTCCAGTGTTTGAGATGAAATTTGGCTGCATGTGGTCAGTGAACTAAAATGAGTCTGACATTCCTGCAGAAGAGGAAGTTGATAATAGACTGTTTAATCCATGAGCTCTGCTGCTGTGTTGTATCTTTAATCTGTGCAAATTGTTGAGATTTGTCTCCCCACCCATGTGTGCTTCCTTTTCTTTGTTTTTTTTACTACCACTACATCCTTAACTCACATAGCAGAATGAGCTGCCTTCCTTTTTTGGCAGTGTGGCTGCAGACTGGCTGCTCATATGCTAGATATGCTAGAACAGCAACGAGGAAGAAAGAGGTTTCCTTGAATCTGATGTAAGTCTTTGAGTATATGTTTAGTTCAGCCCCCTTCTTGCAAAGTGAAACTAGTTTGCAGGAGCAGCTGCTGCTTTTTTCTCCACTAACAGATCTGACAACAGACTCACTGATATGTGTGTCAGTTTGCTTTTTATCCAGAGATCAAGATGAACTTCGTGCTTCTGGTTTTTCTCTCTTCTGTCTCTGTGGTGGATGCTCCAGGTAGGACTTTAATTCACTTCATCTGCTGTTTGTTCATAGGAAATATAATAAATGTTGTCCCTCCTAATGGTCAAAGACTTAAACTCAGATGCAACCAGTGGCTGAGTGTTAACTAACGCTATTAAAACTGGTAAGCCAGCCAGGAGAGTTATCACAGTAAACAGCCCAGTTTTCTCCAACAACAACTTAACCAGGGAGCCATTAATCACCTGTAGATGTTGATAAAGTTGTCAGTGCCTCACTTTAAGTTTTGCTGCCCATTAAGGGTTAAGTTACCCTGTTTAGACGCTGGTTGCAGACATGCTAATGTTAGCTGCAGCTGCTGTGAGGGACTTGTCTTTCAGGCTATAAAACGGTGCACTCTTTAGCTTTTAGATATACTGTTTTTTTGTGTTTGCTTCCCTGACCAGCTTTGAATTTCATGTTATATGTCAGCGAGTGTCTGTGTCAAGTTTTGGAAAGTTTAACCACATTTGCGACCGCTTTTGTTTCACTATTATGCAGGACTTTTTTGCAACTACTGAATAGGGCTGAAGGATTCTGAAAATTGCTATAAAAATGTGACACACGTTTTGCCGTTGAGAAATATTGCAGCTCCTGCAATTTGAAAATAACAGAAAGCCATACTGTACAGCAATTTTGGTAAAATTTTGATTAATCGTGCAGTCCCTACTTGTGAAGTAGGGCTGGCAGAAAAAGTCTGGGAACCACTGATCTGAGGGCTGAATGTGAACTCTTGGTCTGGGCCACTGGGGGAAACAGTAATAAGCATATGCACCATGTTGAAACAAGTTTTTCTGGCTTATGTGCATCTAAAATATTCAGTTTGCACCAGCTGTTGCTCAGCCACCATACGGATGAACAAAATATTGTAACAGGAAGTCTGAATGTCCGTTTGTTTCCCCTCCAGAATCTGAGGTGATTGGCTCACATGAACCAGTTAATGCAACAGTCGGTGATAACGTCATTCTGCCGTGTCGTCTGGAGCCCCCGGTCAACGTGAATACCCTAACAGTAGAGTGGACACGCAACAATAATAATAATAAAACCTTTGTGCACATCTTTAGGCATAGGAAGGACTATCAAGAGCTTCAGGACGAGAGTTTTAAAGGTAGAACGTCTCTCTTCCATGATGAAATGGTCAGAGGAAACATTTCACTGAAACTGACCAACGTAACTGAACAAGATGAAGGAAAATACACCTGCTTTGTTCCTAAACTGGACAGTCAGGTCAGGAGAGGCTTCATTAACCTCATTGTTGGTGAGTACAGCTAAATTAATAACATTAAAATAAAATTCATTACACATTAGCACTTAAACACTATTATAATTTAACATAACGTTTTAACAGAGCCAGCAGGGGGAAGAAACAAAGGAAATCTGACAAATAATCACAGTAAGTATATAAATTCTATCTATAATTAACATTTTGACATGTTAAAATTTCAGTTGCACAAATGAAAATTAAATCATCTCTACTGATTAAATGTTTCCAGATGTTCCATAACTGCTGAATGTGTTCACCATAACAAATTTAAACATGATGAAATGTTAGTGTTGGACAAGAAGTCAGATCAGTTATTCGAGGTTTACATGTTTGTTTTCTCAGATCATTTTAATCTTGTTTATAATTCTGCCCCACAAAGGGAAAAGGCAGAAACTTCTCAGAGTGCAGAGCTGAGAAAAAAAAAACAACTTTAAAGTTTTAATGTTGTCCAGCCAAAATAGTTGTGTCAGTTTTATATCTTTATATCAGGTTATTGTTTCTACATATTAATCCTGACCTCTGATTTGACCTTTGACCTTATTTGGAAGTTCCTGTATTCTGCCTTTGTATAACTTACAAAAAAATATTAGGTCATAAACAAAGCAAAAGGCAGAAACTTCCATTTTATCTGATCACAAAAGCAGAATAATGTAATAATTCTTTACATTATTGTTATAAATCATTATTTATTAACATTTATTATTTTATTATGATGTTCCAAAGAAGTTTTAAGATCTAATTATTTCAATAGTTTTGGGATGTTTCTGAGCATTTGAAGTTACTAATATATATATATATATATATATATATATATATATATATATATATATGTATATATATATATATATTCTAATACAATAACTTTGAAATTTTAAATATAAAAGTCAATATGCTGCAACAGAAAAAAACATTAATACCATCAAAGCTTTTCTGTTTGATGTTTGATCACCTGGGATCAGAGTCTGAGGTGAATCTGAGAGTTATGACTCTGTGGTCATATTTTAATATTTCTCTATACTGTTGTTATATACAGTATAATAATATAATGCACATTGTTGACATATTTCTTCATGTTCTTGCAGATATTTTACATGTTAGAACACAGTAACTGAAGTTTCTCTGAGGCTTTTTGCAGCTACAGTAACTTCAACATCCTATTTTCTCTAAAATTAAACACATTTGAGAGAAGATATTTGTCCACATGATGACAAAGGATGTGTTTTCATTTGTAGAGCAGAACTGTGAAGCACTTTTCAGCCCAAATTAACAAACATTTCACTGAGTCGCTTCAGTGTTTTTCTCTCAAAGAGCTGATTGTTCTGATATTTCAGTTGAATATAATACTGCTGTGCAATGACAGAGATTCTAACAAACAGTTTTAAGTGTGCAGTCTGATCCTGAGCATCAGTGGAAAATGGATGCAAATACGTACATTAAATACAAATCTTGACATTTTTGCTCTGTTGTTCCAGATGGTGACACCGACACATCACAGATGAGCGGCGGAGCTATAACTGGCATCATAGCAGCTGTTGTTGTAGCTGCCATTAGTTCATTTGCTGTATTGTGGCTGATAGTTCGTAAGTCACAAATCCATTCCCCCATTCACTGTAAACAGATGGTCAACAGCTGTAATATGAACTATTGTAATGTTTCCTTCTGTTCATACTGGACATTAAAGGAGAAATCTGTAATATATTTACTGCAAATGATCATAAAATGGCCCTGATATCTCATCAGAGATGAAGGAACCAATATTAAGTTGAAAAACGTCTTATTTTGACAACAACATTACAGCTGTGGTTTCCTCGTTTGATATTTATATTCTGGGAATAACAACTGTTTCTGTTTGCCTGTTTCACGTTAATTAGAGTTCAAATTAATGCCGAAGTTTCATGTTTCTCTTTATGAGTCGTAAGAAATCATAAATAATCTTTCAGAAGGAGCAGATGTTTATAACAGTTAAATTGAGCAAAATGTTAATGGAGTCTGGCAGCAGTGAGACAGGCAGACACTGTGTTTATTTTCAGAGCTGTGAGGTTTAGATTTCAGGATAACTTGCGCTCATGGTACTCATTTGTGAACGTGCAGTTCTACATATTGCTCCTTTAAACAGACTTTCACAGTACATGAAAGTGTGCTTGTTTCAGATGAGCCATTTTGGAAAACACTGACTGATAATTTGTTTTGTGTGCAGGACGAAACTTGGAAGAACATCGGCAGGAGTATAATATGGCTCCGAGGAATGAGTGAATGTTTCTTCAGCTCACCACCACTTCCTTGGAAGAAGACTGTGTTTTATCATGTGCACTAAGGTTTGGAAGGTCACGTGACCTCCAGACAAGATGGCTGCTTAGTGCAATTGCTCTCGCCAAATTTTCCTCAACTTTAATCCATTATCCATCTCCCACAGACTCGTAATTCAGCAACCACCCACTCTGAACAGCTGATCCTGGCGGATGGTTTAAGAAGTCCAACGGTTCAAGTACCCACAAAATATTACGAGAAGTTTGAGCCACTTAAGTTAGCTCTATCCTCCCTGCTAACGTCTGCACTGAAGGAGCAGCGCAGCTTTACTGAGGTGCAGTTTGCCTAATTTGAAGACTGCCTGGACAGCAGACCTGAAAGTGGATCACAAAGGTCTGTCCACCCGCTTGACTAAGACAGAGGAAACTTTTCAAAGCACATGTTCAAGACTCAGAACAGCAACGCCTCGGGCTTTGTCTGATCCTTGTTCTCTAAGTGGAACCCTGCTCTTGCCTGTGAGAAGTCACCGTATAGATCCTGCACGTTGATCTGCAAAATGCTACGGTACGCTGATCGTGACCGAATCCTGAAGGTGCCCAGGGGCTCTCGGATCGAGGTCGACGGCAGAGAAATCTGCTTTGCAGCTGACTACAGTAACTACACCATGAAACGGTACTGCTCATTTTCTCAAGCGATGGACTCAGCGAGGAAACTCCGAGGGTTCACTCCTTTCCTGAGCTACCCGGCCAGACTGAAGCTGTCCCGCGGGTCAGAAGTGCAGCTATTTGAGACTCAACCTGGAGGCTGAGGATTTTCTCAGCACACAGACCCAGCAGACTGAAGGTGGTGTCTAAGTCACCCGGAGACCTGATTCACAAAAGACCAGTT
Organism: Lutjanus campechanus; assembly: GCA_027495735.1. NCBI lineage: Eukaryota > Metazoa > Chordata > Actinopteri > Lutjaniformes > Lutjanidae > Lutjanus > Lutjanus campechanus. The sequence goes on along the minus strand of JAJHUR010130616.1, from coordinate 5,107 downwards.
ACTAAATACGGCTTCACTGGTCATTTTTCAAGACGTGATGTGACATAACTTTGTTATATGGGCTACCTGTCTCATTAAGACATGCTGTTTACTTTATGAAAATATCACGTTTCTATCTGGTTACAACTAGTTCTAAACTGGATGGGTGATTGTTATTATGACAGCCAGCTTTCTTAGTTCAGGTCCCTAGTTAGTGGGTGTTTGTTTAGTGGCTGTTGTCACCTTGTTGGATAATTTTTACTGTGTTTTTATTTCATTTTTATTTTATTTTTGTGACTGTGTGGCGAAATGGGGTTGGAAAAATTCGGGTCTCCGCAGTTCTGACTTTTACACATCTGCAGGAATTTAATCACTTGCCCTTTCTTGTTTGTAAATATGTCTATATTCACATTTCTTTAAAACCATCAGTAGGACTTTATGTAACCTGCAGGGTTATTCAGTAAGTATTGGTGCTGACATGAATGCCATCTTTGATCCGTCTTTAGACAGGTCTAAAAATCTGTGAGCTGCACAGAGTGTGAGCGACTAACTGAGACGATACGGCAGCTTCAAAAGAAGAATTAAACACTGCAACAAATTCGTGAGAGTGAGCAATTGATTGACTCTGTGGCAGCTACTATACAAGGTGCTGATGGACAAACTTTTATATACAGTATGGAAATACCTCAAATGTGGAGAATACATTGCTGACTTGGCTGAGACAATCCCATGGATATGTTCTAACACCACTGGATCAGCTGCAGAGGCTCCCAAACTGGCCTTCCCTAATGACCCTTCCTACTGGCACAAGACTGGAGCTGATGTTGTTAGACACAAAGGCAAATCCAGCAGGAAATCAGTCAAGAGAGTCTCAATGCTCACTCCTCCACATGAACTCTCTCTACAAAACAGGTATGATGCACTGGCTCCAAATGAAATGTGTGACAATACTAACTACTCTGAGCCCAGGGAAGACAATCACACTTGTGGTGTTACTTCAGAAACACTTTTTTATTTCAGAGAATTCCAAATCACTGGCGGATCCTCAGTTTCAAAATCATCTGGGCAAAATCATTTCCACTGTTTGGAAGATTCTGCAACAACTGTTTTCCTGTGAAACTCCAGCAGTGTTTGTGGACTACGTTTCTGTGTTTTGACAAACTCAGAACACACATTTATTGTAGCTGTACACAAACTTTAACAAGGCCAGTAGAGATGAGCATCGTTACAGAGGAATAAGAAATGCTAATAACAAAATAAATCAGACTTATTAACAGTATGACAGTCATATTTTTGTCTGTGTTAAATAAAACTCATCAGAGAACCAGACTGCTTTTAAACATGGTTCAGTGTGTGCATCTTTAAATAAGGCATCATGTTATAACGTGAGAGATGAGATGATAAAAATGAGCAAATATTATAAAACATTATAACGCCCTGCTCCTCCTCTTCTTCTTCATTCCAGTACGAGATCACCAGAAGCTCTCTGTTTCAAATCAGCTCGAGCTGCAAGAAAAGAAACAGACACTTCCTGTTATTTACTGTAACAAGGCTGTTGCATTGTTGTTGCCATGACAACTGGCTCAGTTGCCACTGACTTCACCTTGCAAGCCACAACGTGGGGCCTTTATCAAGAAACAAGGTGGCTCTCTTTGGCTTTGGTTTTCCGGTATATCAGGCTGCCCCACTTTTTTACTTAAGTATGTCACTATAGTCGCCACAGTCCCACCAATGAGCTTAACAGGGACTTTTACTGAATATTAACTTCATGATGAAGTGAAAAATAATGAAATAAATGAAGAAATAATGAAGATATTTTATGGATTTGCCCTGAATATAAACTCCCAAATGCTGCAGACACCACAAATATTTCACCTATCACCTTGTACTTGGTGTTTATTAGTCAAATATTCAACTGATTTAACTGTGTTCTTACCTCGAGCCCTCCTTCGGTACGTGTATATACAGATTATCATTATGATATTGTAGAGGATGAAGACCACGGTGGTGCACAGCAGCTTTGGCAGAGACATGAGAGGAGGAAGAGGAGGAGTATCTGTATGCTGAGCTGTGAGGAAGAAAACATTAATCAGAGATTCGAACATTGAAAAAATAATCAGTTGTGTTTTCATCAAAATATTACACAGAAATGTAGCAAACAAAAAATCTGCTGCATTGATAAATATGAATATTGACAAAAGAGAAAGAGCACAAAAAGTTTGTTTGTGGCCCCAAAACAATCCCAGTGTGATCACACACAGGCTCGGGGGGTAACAGATTACATGTAATAGGATTACGTAATTAGGGCACAAAAAACCAGCAACGGTACTCCATTACAGTTACAAAGAAATAAGACCAATTACAGTTATATTCAGTAAAAATGGGGCTTATTAGCAGAATTACAACTTTAAAATACATTTTATATAAAGAACAATGTGCAGTGTGCACATATTGCAGCATTTCACAAGTCTCACAGCACTACTGTGGTCTGACAGATGCCAATTCATTATCTTTTGAAAAAAATGATTTAATTAGTTGTAAATTTCTTGTCTCAACATCTAATTTAAATAAACATTTACAGGTAAGTCCAGAAATCTCAGAAATCTAGTTAACTAGCTAACTGCTAACACTACTGCTACTTAAACATATTTTAGGGTTGATGCTGGTGATGGGATGGTGTGCATGTGAATAAGTTTACGTCAGTTTACTTGAATTTTGAGTGTGAATAAAATAAAGTCCAGTGAAACAAGGGATAATCAAGAGTAGGTGTGTGTTTAAAGGTACGACTTAGAACCGAAGAACCACCTGATGTAAAGCAGAGGGTGGTTACCACATGAGAACATCAGAACATGACGTCACCTGTCACTGCCAGCCAGCTCTGTGGTGATGTTCCTTTTTTGGGATGTTCACACCTGTAGAAGCCTTCGTCAGACTTGGACACAGCTTGAAGGATCTTCTCTCCTGCAGGCTCAGTACCGATGAAAACATTGTTTTTGTAGAACGTAGCTGAGAAATTTGAAGTAGATGCACGTTGCACTTGTTCCTTGTAGGAACAGCGAAGCGTCACTGTGTCTCCCTCTGTCACAGGATGTGCTGGACTCTCCAGGATCACAGCACCAGCTGAAATATAGAAGAATACATGACTAGTAGAGTTTAACAATCCAAACACAGACAGATCTACATGCTCATTTGGTGTTACCTGTCACTGTGATGTTGACGGTGTTGCTGCACTCCCCCTGCTGAGACTCACACCAGTACACTCCAGTGTCTGATGTGTCGGTGTACTGAATGGTGCAGGAGGACTCACTGGGGATCGCCCAGCCGTACTGGCACGCTTCAGACTTCTCAGAAGAGGTGTTTCTTCTCACTGTCCAGCTGCTGGAGTTTGCCGGCGCCGCACAGCTCAGAGAGACGTGGTCATACTGAAAGAACTGAGATCTGTTGGGGGTGACACTCAGCGTGGCTGCAAACAGACACATTTTTACTTAGAACTCCAAATGCAAATTTAAAAAAAAAAACAGATTGCAATGATTCCTATATGACCCTGACCTATATTCAATTGAATACAGGGCAAAGACAAGATATTTAGTGTTCAAACTGATTAACTTTATTGTTTCTTTGTAAATAAACACTCATTTTGAATTTGATGTCTGCAACATGTTCCAAAAAAGTTGTGACAGGAGCATGTTAACACTGTGATACGTCATAAACACATAAAATAAGAAAACCACACCGCTTTTGCGCTTTTAGGAGCTCAAATTCTCCAGCTGGTCAGGTGAACAATCATGCTGTGTGTTTACTGATCAACAATCTGAATCATTACATAGAAAAAAGATGAAGAAAGAGGGGTTGGTGAGTGTCTGTCTTCATTGAAGTAGAAGAACAGCTCCACCTAGTGGTCAGAGGTGGTACATCCTGACATATATAAATCAAACACTAGTCATGTGTCTGTCTGTGGTTGAGGGAAGTGACATATGACTGTTCTGATCACTTACCTGTTACCAACCTGTTTACTCGTTTAATGTTGGAAACGTGTTTTTTTGAGCATTCCTCAACTTTCACAGTCTTTTGTTCCTCCTCTTCTAGCTTTTTTTTTTTAATGTGCTGTAGCCATTAAACTCAGCATGAGTGTATATTTATGACTAATTTTATGAGTTTGGATATCAACTATCTTGTCTTTATATGTATTCAATCAAAAACAAATGGAAAATGACTTGGAAATCATTGCATTCTCTTTTTTATTAACGTTTTACACAACATCCCAACTCTTTTGGGATTGTGGTTGTACTTTCTGTGTATAAACATGATCAGTGATCAGTGTTAAATGCAGGCAATGATGTGGTTAATTGTTGTCTAAGTGGTCTGCGCTCTCCGAGTACCCTTCTACTTTGTGTTGATAGTACATGACTGTGTATCATGTGAAAATAGTGTCTCAAATTGAGGAAACCACAGAGAGTTACCAACACCTTTTTAGCTCTACAGTGCTTGTTCACACTGTTTTGTTTTTCAACCAAGCGGGGAAATTCGCCAGGGTTAGTTTCTCAACAAACCCTGTTCCTACCTGCAGCAGGCGGGCAGGTATTCTAAGAAAAAAGAGCCACACTAAACCCACAGTATATGACCTGTCCTGCATAAAATGGCAAAGAAGACACAGTCAGCTGTGGAGCATCTAGTGGCTAAAGAACCAGATTGTTTTTTAGGAGTTGGTGGAGACAAAACCAGAGCTAAAAGACGAATGAACAGTTGAACATTGGACTGATCAAGTGGACAAACACAACATCAATATGATGATCACGTTGCTCTGTCTCTGCTGGATGTCTAACGTAGTTCTTTAATGCACACTGTAAAAATGAAAAAGTTGAGAAAACTCAAAAGTTGAGGGCAACTTACTTCATAGGTTTTTAATATTAGAATTTTACGAGCTAATACTGTTTTGTTAAGATGATTTACTTTTCTTCATTAGGTAAACGGGTGTGAAAATGAAAGAGTTCAGTATTTTCAATTGCAACTACTTAACTTTAAAGCACACAAGTAATGGCTTTTTTTGGAGGGAGATCGACAACTCTCGATATTCCTTTCCTTGAGTATTCTCAGCTCTCAGCTCTTGTTTTTTTTTTTTTTTTTTTTT
>JAJHUR010130614.1:0-14389 GCA_027495735.1 Lutjanus campechanus | reverse complement strand
ATGTCGATTACATCGACGAATCGCCCCAGCCCTGTTATAAAGCATATATGAGCATTAATTGAATGTTAACAGCAAAATATCTGTCAACTAAAGTTTAATTAACTATCAATTAACCATTTATTAATGATGGTTATTATAAAGTGTTACCAGTGCAACATCTGTTCAAATGTGAATGATACCCATATACCCATACAGTCCCTCTGCATTTTTTCACTCACACACATACCCACACAGGCACATACACACTCCCTGCAGCCTTCGCTGGCAGGGTACTGAGCAGCTATGCCTCATAAACGGGCTGATTTGCAGGCCATTCTGTTCTGTCCTGTTCTCGTTTAATAAAGTGCTGTTATGCTATTGTTACCGCAGGAGGGAAAACATGAAAAAACGTCGAAAGCTCCTCAGACGCAGCACGGCGCTGACAAATCACACCAGTTATTGCCGTGTGCGTGCCATTACTGCTCTGCGAGTATATGCGTGCGAGTGTGTGTTGCCGCGTGTGAAGTTGGTGCTTTTGTCCTCCTGAGGGTGCTTTGGCAGGCTGGCAGGTGCGAGCGATGGGAAGCTAGTGAGCGACTGGCACAGCCATGGATTCAGCAGATGGCCTTTCACTCAAAAAGCGCTCTCCCCTTCGGTCCTCACTTTCTCTCACTCCTTGTTAAACACGCTACAGCCTCTGCCTCCCAGCATCTCTGCGTATGTGTGTGTGTGTGTGTTCCTGTGTTTTGTCTGCAGTCTAATGATTTTCCAGCCTTACAACCGTCTTCTCTTCTGAATAGCTGCAGGCTTTGGTTATGTGCCAGATTCCCGTGTGTTTCTCTATGTTCATGTTTTTAATGTGGGAGTTTTGGTGAGAAGTCAGCGTGAGGTTGTTCCATCTATGTGATGCCTGTTTTTTTTGTTTTTTTCCTTAAAGCCGTCTCATCTGCTATGTGTCTCAAAGTCTGCCTTTATGGAGTACATCTGTTGTCAGAGCTGGAGATATTCAGCAGGGAGTCAAGGGCCGCAATCTGTTCAAGGATGTGTCTGAAAATCTTAAAATAATAATAAGCGATTAATTGGATACTTAGTGAAAAATAAGATGTACTAAAGCAAGACTTTTTGTTGTTTTTTCTGCACGGAAGTATCAAACAAATCTATTGATCGCTCTCTTGCATTGTGGTTCAGTTTTCCTCCGCAAGAAAAAGAAGGCAAAAGTTTCCCCAGGCCTTTCTGTTGTGGAGAAAAACAACCTTTTCTAATGAGACTTTTGAATAATAAAGAGCGAGAGACCGAGAGAAAAAGCCACACGAGGAGAGTGAGATGTCATTATAACGCGGCTGATTCTACCTGAAAGGCTTCTTAGTCTCGTTAATAGAGAGCGGTAACAGCTCTACCTTTTCAACACAATAGCACGTCCTGTTGATGTGCGCGTAAGCTCTTTTTACCTCCGCAGCATCTGTTGTGCAGCCCAGGGTTATTCTTAAAAACTTAATGACACAAAAGAGGAGAGGAAGAAGATTGGAAAAAAAAAAATAGGAGGGTTGGGGGGTGGAAAGCATGCGCTGATGAAAACACGCTGTGGAGAGAGCAGAGAGCGGAGTTAAGAGGTGGTGAGAGAAAGCGGCTCGCGAGAAACTAAAGAACACTAATTGAGTGTAAAGCAGCTCCAAAGTGTTTGTGTCTGTGTGCGCTGACTTGTTTGGATTTCAAAGGAGATGTGAGAAATTGAAATTAAAAAAAAAAACACAGAAGGCTAAAAGTTGAGGTTTTTTGTTTTTTTTTTTAAGCTCGGATGTGGGAAAGAGTTTTTTAAGAAGTGGCTTTTTTTGATCCACAACAGGAAATCGAGAAAAAAACAAAAAACAAAAGCCAAAATAATAGATCCATGTTCGCCAAATGGTACTCAGTGAATTTGAAGGTAGAAAATCAGCCAATGCATTCCCTTCCCTGTGGGTGGTGTTGGTCTGTTTGCTTGATAATAACACTAATAATGATTTGGCAGCCAGGAGATTCTGTGTATAGCGATCTGAAACAAAACAGTACAGTGAGGTGTGTGTGTGCGTGCCTTGATGCCATGATGATAATGTGTGTGTAACGTCATTAGACAGATTTGTATGTGTTGCTTGGATGCTGGGTCTTTCAATTAATGCAGCTAAGCTGTAGGGTGTAGCTGAATACAGCTTTGTCTGCAGAATGCCTAGAAAGTAGCTTGCAAACGGAGCAATAATAGCAGCTAGTTGCCGCAGGTGCAAAACTATTTCACACAGGCGTTATGCAAATGAGCAGATGTTGCAGTGGGATTGATCAAATGTCCTATAAACATCAGACAAATTCAAAACTGGTTTTGGTTGCGGGTTTTTAAAGTTTATAGAGCATTTGAATAGATTTGTTGGATACACACACACACACACACACACACACACACTGAAGCGCACGTGTTACGATCATGACCTAATCAAGTTGTGCCGGTGTAGTAACATCATTAGGGGAATTAGTTTCACACTGATCTGTTAGCAAATATAAAGATACACTTCACTTAATGATACAGATGACATGCTCCTCTGCTTCCTCTTCTCTCTCATTCGACCTTTTCATCAGGTTGTTAAAAATTCTGCTACATTACACCAATTACTGCAGACCTCCCCGCTTTTACCCCGCACCTTTCCTTCCTGTTCTTTCCTTTCCTTTCCTTTCATATGTTACTGTCAATTTTATATTTTTCTATTTAGGGCCCCACCAATACTGGATTTCTGGGGAAGATGCCTGTAACGATATTAGGGAGTATCGACCGATATTGCAATGCTTATCGAACACTTGTGACAATGGAGGCGGGATATTTAACATTTTTTAAATTTATTTTATTTAACCCAAATTTAACCACAAAGTCCCTTGAGATTGAAAGCTTTTTTTCAAAGGAAACATGCCACAGCTTATTTCTTCAATGTGAAAACCTGATCCTTTCCTTTCCTTTCCTTTCCTTTCATTACCACTCTCTTTAATGAGCGGGAGCTAAATGAAATGTTTCCAAACAGGGTGTTAATGAAACATAGACAGATTTATTAGTCATAACTCTTCAGCTAATCATTTCCCCTTCCTAATAATTAGCCCGAGCTGAGTAAATCTTTTTACACTGTGGTCAGAGAGTGCTGAGTCGGTGCCAGACTCCAAGACGGAGAGTGTGAGGCGCCCAGAGGAAGAAATCTTATTCACTCACTACATCACCCAGACTTTTTGTCAGAGTTTGTTATTTTGTCATGCCGTTTTGACTCTTAATTAATTATCCACAATCAGCTTCTATTATATTCATAGTTTATTAGCACCCGGGCAGTGTACGTGTTTTGTTTTTCAGCTCGCTGAACGAGGCTTAATTTTGCTGTGAAATAATGAGAGTGAATTTAATCCATTGATTTCATTCCCAGTAATTATTTTTTATTTAATAGCTTGATATTAAATGGAATCACCATTATCATGAGTAATGATGAGAGCAGATATCCACAGCAGGGTGTGTGTGTGTGTGTGTGTGTGTCTGTTTATATGTGTGTGTGTGTGTGAGGTGGGGTAGTGTTGGGGGTGGTGGAGAATGGAGGATAGATGTGTCATTTCATTGTGTCATGCCAGAGGGGTGACTAATGATTTACTGATTTCATTTTTCTAGTCATTCTGATTAGCAGTGGGAAAATAATGTGGAGAGACAGGAAATGAAAGAGGAGAGGAGAGGAAAGAGACGGGGTGTCAGTGAAAGAAAAGGAAAGGATATGAAAGGAAAGGAGCGTAAAGGAAAGGAGAGGACAGGAATGTGACAGCATGTTTCTGTATGAATGATCCTCTCTGATTCTTCCCCGTCTCTCTGGAGTGTATCAGTTTCTACACTCTTAGAAATACATTTTTCAAAATGGTTCTTCTTAAAGGACTGAGGTTCTATCTAGAAACATTTGCTTCTGAAGACTAAGGGCTCCGTTGAAAACCCTTTTCATCCAAAGAACCCTCTCCTCGGCTGCAAGCCCCACCAGCAGTGTTTCAAAAGAGCAGCAGAGTGTTTTGCCCGCCTGATTATGTTTCCTTGCTCAGATTTTGTTGATTAGGTCCTCTTTCCTTGCTCTTTTTGCTTCTACCATGGATAAGCAGGCTACATGGTTAAATAGTTTCTTTTCTGTCTGTCTTTACGATCTTGTGTCTGCACGGGGTCTTTTATTTTGAAAATTAACTGGATTCTTGCTGCCTTTTCTGCGTGTGACTTCCTGCCTGTTCGATCTGCTCTGTGCTGACTGACGCGGCATCCGTCAAAAATAGACTCGGCACGTATTTGAAGTGAAGCAGAGAGCCAAGCAGCTTCTGGGACATGCCGAGGCGCTACCGGTGGAATCACAAGCATTGTGTAGAATGGCTGCGATCAGCTTCAGTTGACGTTGCGCAGCCGTAACGCGACGCAGCCACGCCTGGTGGAATTTAGCCGTCACCCTCAAATATTCAAATGTTTATCCGTGTTTCAAATAGTATTTATATTTAATGTAGATGTATCTGGAATCTCCTTGATCAGTTTGTTTTACTTTTGTTTTTGCCTCATCTATAGAACATGTTTTATTTCTTTGAAGAACCCTCAGAAGACAAGAGGGCTGTAGGTGAAACCCTTATAAAATGGGGCATTTTTAGATTCTCCTTGGAGGGTTCTAGATGAAACCCTTGGAATGCAAAAGGATTCTCAGTAGAAGCAACCAGATGGTTTATTGTTGGCATCTTTAGAGGGTGGAAGAGTTCTGTATAGAACCCCCACATAGGCCTTTCCACCAACAAGAAACCAGCCTCATTCGGGTTCAAACCTCTAATTTTGAACTGTTCTGAGTATTTCCACCAAAAATAAACTTTCATAACCGGTAACATTGGTTCCTAGCTGGAATCAAACAATAGAACAGTGATTCCCAAACTTTTTCACTAGATATCATGGAACCAGAGGTAATTTGATGGAAAAGAGTCTAGAGAGGGTTCTGGGTGTAACCATTCCACCAAAGAAGGGTTCTTAGAACCTCTTATAGGGGGTTCTGGGTGGAACCACCTCATAGGGATCCAGGTGGAACCTTTCTAAAAGGTTCTACCAGAAACAAAGAAGGTTCTCCCATGGGGACAAGCCTCATTAGAACCTTTATTACTAAGAGTGTACTCATGTCTTCCAGCTTGCAGTCGGGCCTGTAATCTTATAAAAGGTGACCACAGTCATATAAAACAAACTGGGTGATACCGCGCGGCTCAGAGCAGCAGAGGCTTTATTAGCTCCGTTCACGTCTCAGGTTAACATTAGCCCAAGGTTATTCACTCACATGAAGCCAAACAGTCTCTTATCTCTCGTCTCTCCTTCTGTCACTGACGCATCATCGTCCACACACACTTTGTTAGTGTTTGGTCCATCTCTTTTGTCTTTGTTTCAAGGTTATTCCACCATCCATATTTACCCTTTTCACTCTCTTCTGTTCTCTTTCTCTGCCTGTAGTGCATAATCATGCTTTTTTTTTTAATCCTGTCCTGCCACAGTTTCCCCTTGTTTGATCTCCTCTCTGGATCCCTCCTCTCGTCTGTCACTGCGTTCTTGCTTTTTCTTGCTTAACTCGTCCACATTTTCTGTCTCCCACCTTCCCACTTCCGTACATTTTCCACTCTTTCTTCTTTTGCATCTCTGATTCAGACAGGGACTCCAGTGGCTCAGCGTACACTTGTGAACTGCAGCCTGTCACGGCTTTAGATGCATTTTACCAGAGGCTACAGTATCATTTGAGTGATGTGATGACCCCGTCTGTATCTGACAGTGGCTCATTCTCTTAATTCCACACTGCGCCGTCAAGCTTTAGCGGCTCCAGCAAACTGAAAGGACAGCAGAATCACTGAGCACCGCCTTTAATTATCAGAGGAAGAACAAATCAGTGCAACTCACTGCAGTAGATGTTGTCTCTGGCTCTTTATAGCCTGGAGTTAGACTGAGGGGGAAATGGAAGCAGCAACAGCGCTCGAGGCTAATAGACCAATAAATGAAGACTTGGCATAATAGTGACAATATCAGGAGAGAGGAGGCGGCCTGCTTTGTCGCACACTCTGTAAACCTTTAAGAAGATTATACAGGACACAGACCACCTGCATTTTAACTTGCCAGTAGAAAACTACCATCCAGTCTCAAGATTTAAAGGTTTTATTTGAAAAGGCTGGTGTGCAATATAGTTTGTTATAATTGCTCTCATCCTTTTGTCAAATCTGTTGTCACATTTTCAAAACTTTAAACATAATTAGCACAACATCTGTCTGTTGTGGATCATACCATGAACACAATTCACGTGGTTTTCAGGGAATTTGCAGGCAATTAACACCTTTTCTAGTTTGTTAATAAAGCTTTTACAGCAGTAAACTATTTTTTTCTTCTATAAAGTCAAGATGACTCAATGCACTCATTCAACGCAACCAAAAAATGTGGAGTGACTTAGAGTAAAAGGAAGCTGACATTGAAATAACAAGTTTCATATTCTCGATTGCATGCAGGTAGAGCTGAAAGTGAAAGTAACTGTGTGATATAGGTGGGTGGCTGTGATAAGAGTTAAGAAAAAGCGTAGAAAAATAATCCTAAGTGTACGTAAATGCTTGTTCACAAATGTAAAAAAGTGTATACGAGTAAAACTAAGAATTAGAGAAAGAAATATGAAAGATATGTGTAAGCTTAAAATGTTAAAGTGCCTACTGGTCAGCTGTAGGTGGGCTGCTCGTTTTCCCCTGTATATAACAAAGTAAAATGTCACAGTTGTAAAGCAAACTCTAAAATAACATGTTGTACACACTGTGTTACTGTACAGAAATGTGCAGGAGAGTGCAAAGGATTCACAGAGAACATTGTGTGAGACTGAGCCGAGGATTTACAGAATCCTCCCTCCTCCTGATGGCCTGAGGCAAGATATCAATGTTTGCACCGCATCATGTTTTCACCCCGTGGTCATGTGAGTTGACCTCTGTGTGCTCCGGTTTGTTCGCAGTCTGAAGTGGACTGAATACTCCAAACTGTCTCTTTGAGTGAATTTTGAGTTTGCTTATCTGTCTTGTGTTCGCCTTGTGATGGACCGACGACCTACTCGAGGTGGATCTGCATGCTGGGATAGAATCCAGGGGCCTCGTTTATAAGACTTAAAATCAATTTTGATCTTAAGCAGAAAACCCACGTATAAGTAGTTATTTATAAAACCTCACTGTGACTTGATCTTACCTCTAAGCAAAGTCAAGACTTTACTTGGCGTGACTTCCCTGCTGGTTCTGTTCGGGTATTGTAGTTTGGGACACATATGCGCCTGTGGTGAACTTTGCATTAGCTTTTTGAGCAATGTGCTAGGAATGATTAATTAAAGGCATGAAGAATTAAGTGCGACACACACATTTGTTTGTCAACCCACCACTTACCGCTGAATAATACGTGTTGCCTGGCTTCAATCTCCTCTACCATCACCATGATCTCTTCTTCCAAAAAAGTCTTTTGGCCCATGGCTGTTGCGTTATATAAGAGGGAATCACTTATCAATCTGAAATTTATAGATCACAGGTGCAGAAGATACAAACAGGCCTCTTAGAGTCTGTGCAAGGTTTTTTTTATGTACAGTATCTTTTATGATCTAACCCTAAACACACAGTTGAAAATGATCTTAAGACTAATTTTAAGTCTAATCAAATCTAAGAACATTTTTATAAAAGAGTCCTCGGCTCTCTTGAGGTGTCCAAGTGGGTAAAAGCAATAAAAGAATAAGAAAGTAAATTTTTTGGTTTATTTAAGGTGTATTTGAACTCCTCTCTCACATCCAGTATACCACTGACTGGCCTCATCTTCTCCAAATTGTACAAATCTTTTTCTCTCACTCTTTCTCAGGACACGGCCTGCTGCCACGCTGTTGACTAGAGATGGGAATTGATAAGATTTTATTGATACCAGTGCCGTTATTGATTTCACTTAACGGTCCAATTCTTACTCGATTCCCTTATTGACTCCTGGTAAGTTTTCTGTGTGGAAGAAAGTAGGCTCTGTTTCATGATCTCTGTGTCTGAACACAGTGTAGAAACAGAGTAGAGAAAAAGGCTTTCCACCTTCACTCCGAGTTGCAACTTCCAGCAGTACAGGCATGAGTTTGATGTCAGTGTTTTGCAATGTGGAACAGTCAGCTGGCATCAATAAAATGGATTGATAAACTCAGCATATCAGACACACGATTCCAACGGATCGGACGATTTGGAACCGGTTCTCGATTCCCATTTCTACTGATGACTGACACTCTTTTCTTTGTCATCTGCTCTTAATCTGTCCATCAACTCCCTTTGCCTTTCTCTTCTTCATGGGGGAGCAACATAATGTGCCGATAGTGCTGGAATTTCTCGTTGCGCCGTCCTTCTAAATCCTCCATCCATGCAGCCAGTACTCAACATCTCCATCGCTGTTTTTTTCTTCTCCCCTGCACATTTAGCCCATTGTTAAGCTCTTACATCTCTTCCTTGTTGCCTCCCTTCTTACTCACTTAAGCTCTCTTTCTTCTCATCACACATCTTCTTTCTTTCTTCTCTTTATCTTCAGCTCCTATTGTTGCGGCGCACAACACGGCCCCACCCCTCTTTCTGCCCACTTCCCTGATGTTAACCTTCAAGTTTCTGCTCCTAGGGCTGCCTCCCCTTCTCCCCTCGCTCTTCCCCTCCATCTGATTGCTTGTTAGTTGGTATGCAGGCTTGGACCCCCATTGTGCGTTCTTGCCTGTCAGCACTCTCTTTTTCCATCTCCCTCTCCACCTCTCTTTCTCTTTTTTTTCCCTCTTTCTAGCTAAAGTGTCCACTCTTTCTATCAAAAAAAAAAGAAAACAGCACAAAGAAAAAGAGAATGGCAGAGGAGGACGGGGCCTGTTGGGAGAAGATAAATGGATGGAAACATGAGGAAGAAAACGGGATATATGGGTTATTGAACAGGGGAATGTTTTCACTTAAAGAATTAAGAAAGAGTATAACACCCCAGAGAGATAAAGGGCAGCAAGTGAGAGGAAGAGAGAGGAAAACGGGGGGAGGGGCCTCGGTGACGATAATATATGGATGGAGTTCTATGAAGGTGGGAGCTTGCTAGCAGAATGACAAATGGGTCTCGAGTGACAGAGTATTATATTAAAAAGTAAATTGATATGCAAATGTGGAGTGTGTGGCTTTGGAGGACAGGGATAGCCTGTTGTCCTCACTGAAGTGGAACAGAGAGAGGCAGAGAGAAAGGTGAGAGCCCGGGTGTGATAGTGATATCGCACTCCATTAAAGTGTGTGTTTTTGCGTGATTGGTGCAGGTGTGTGTACTTTAAATCTGAATATACAGCCGTACGTGTGTCTGTGTGTGCGCGAGGTGTGTAGTTACTGTATGCGGCGGCGGAGTATGGTGCAATTGGATGGCAGCTAAATGGAACAATGATTCCTCCCACAGTGACAGATAGTGCTAACTTCACACTGCAGTACAGCAGCATAAAGAAGCAGCTCGTGGCAATGCAGGACGACTACTGTATCTCATTATGAAGCTGTTCCAGCTCAAGAGGCTATGAATGCTCATAGTCTGGCATCTGAATCAATAGCAACTAGCTACTAAACAAGGCTATGTGGTGACTGAAACCAGCAGTTGCACAAAAGTAAACCCATTTCTACAACCATATCTTGTACATGGCACATGGTATGTAATACTTGCATGAAGTTGTCTAGATTATAAATGCTAACAATGTCAGAAATCCAGAAAGCATGACTTTCCTGCAAAGCAGGCGCAGCGCTATGGGTGGGCCTATCGGGCCTGGGCCCACCCACTCGTACAACTGGCCCACCTTATTTTTTTAACTTTTATTTTGAATGATTGAAATCAGCATTTTAAAGCACCCTTAAGACAAGAAAAAAGTTTATATTTGAAAGAAAAGACAACATTTATTTGGCTATTATCACAAGTGAGGTCTGGACCAATCACAACGGGCCATTATTCGTCGCCCCAGATAGTTAAGCTTGCACATGCACGTCACACAATGGCGGTTGTTCAACAGAAAATGATGGCCGGTGTACTGAGGAAAGCATATCATTGTCTTATTTTATACCTGAAAATGCATTTCCCACCGAAACTAGAACTTATAGAAAATGTAGACAAATATGGGAGGTAGAAATAAATACTAAAGACTTCTGCAGATTACTGTCACAAGAGACAGTTAAGTTTACCGCTCTCTCTCCTGTTAAAAGTCATTGTAGCTCACCAAGTATTCTGATCGCTCAGTTTCTCCTTGCAATCAATTCAAAGAATAATCCAGCCAGACCAAACGAAAATACATTAAAAGGAATTAAGATGCCAGTTACAGTATATTAATGAATTGATGTTTTGCCGTGGTGAAATAATGAGCTATCTCAGCACTGAAAGTGTTTTTTAAAAAGATTTTAAAAGTGTCATTATCAACTGGAAGTGCTAGTCGCCCTCCACAGCATTGATACCAGTCATCAGTGTCAACTTTTGTAATTAAAAGGCCCACCCAAAGTTACTGTGGCCCATCTAAAACTGAAATCCTGGCACCGTGCCTGCCGCAAAGCTGCCCAGCACAAAACTTTGATATTAGAGACCCGCATGTGGTTAGGTTTAGGTTCGCAAACTAGTAGTTTGAGGCATTTGAATGCAGCGCTGCTTTTTATTTGTATTTTTTATTTTAATTTTTTTGCATGTCTGTTTAAACCTGTATTTCTGCACAGTTACAAGATTAAAGATTAGATTGCTTTAGGATATGACATGAAGTATGATGACAGAGAGAAAAGAGACGAATGAAAAGAAAAAAAATATTCAGTTTAAACCAATTTTATTTGTATAGCGCCAAATCATAACTTATCTCAGGGCACTTTTCATATAGTGCAGGTCAAGATCGTACTCTTTATAAAACCCACAACTCCCATCAAGAGTAAGCAGTGAGGCCACTGTGGCAAGGAAAAAAAAATCCTTTTAACAGCCAGAGACCTCGAGCTGACACAGCAGACATCGGAGCAGAGAGGTCGCGGTGAAGACACTGAACCAGGTGAAGTGAAAGTAACGTTTTACATCAGTTGACATCAACTCGAGTAAAAAAGATGGAAAAGTAGAAAAGCGATGTTTCCACCTGCTCTCTCTGCAGCTCTTGAACTAAGCTGGCGCCACGCTCGGGCAGATTTTCCTCTTATTCACCCCTCCTGAGAATCAGAGGAGGAGAAATCTGGACCAGAACCCCAGTTGGCACCGATGTTCGGCACCAGATTATGTGATGTTAGTTGTCAAGCTGCTGAAATGGTCCGAGACCCAAAGATATTCAAGTGTACACAATTTCTTGTTGTCCATTCCTGCTTATTGGCTTCTGAACCGGGACGCCAAACCACATCACACACCAACAGCAGGCAGAGGGAGGGACGTCACATGACACAATGAAAACATTTGTTCGAGGTTTAAAGAAAAAGGATCATGCTCTGGTTAAATGTCAACAGCAAGTCAGGGTTGACTTTTTGATATTTAAATAAGACTGCAAGCTGTTTCTAACCTGAATCAATAGTTTTGAGCTTCTAAACAAAACCACTGAAATGTTAATCATGCTTCAGATGACAGGAGTGAATATTTCAGTGAGAGTGCATCTGAATAGGAACATTAAATGTAAACACTTCCTTTTATTTATTAAATGATGAATCAGTTGATTCCCAACACGAGTTCAGTGATGTATCTTGGAACCTGTGAAGAGATTATACAAGGAACAGACAAATATGTTATTTAAACATTACTTTAACCAGCAAAAGATTATTGTAAGACTTTGGTGAGACAAAATACTTTTGACAGAAAGAGGGAAAAGTCGTTTTTGGCCAAAACTGACTGATTTTTTGCACAAAGTATCACTCGGCCTGCTGGGAATTAGGGATACTTATTCAAAGAGTA
Source organism: Lutjanus campechanus (assembly GCA_027495735.1). NCBI lineage: Eukaryota > Metazoa > Chordata > Actinopteri > Lutjaniformes > Lutjanidae > Lutjanus > Lutjanus campechanus. The sequence goes on along the minus strand of JAJHUR010130614.1, from coordinate 2,478 downwards.
TTTTTACCTGGCAAAAAACAGCATAAACAGTGATTTAGGTTATAATTTTCTTAATTAATGTACTTTTTTTTTTTTGCTGGAAACATCTGGCGGGCCAAATCAAACCTTATGGTGGGGTAACGCGGGCCCCACTTTGTGCAGCTCTGATGTACATGAAACAAAATGTTCAACAAGCAGCCTAATTGTTGAGACATGGAAAAACTGCAAATGGGAATAATTCAAATAAATGTGTGATTACCCAGTGACAACTATTTGTTCTGTTATGTTGTTTTTGTACTACTGCCACATGCTGCCACATTTAAATGTGTAAACACAATAAAATATTAAAGTATTTAAAAAAAAAGAAGAAAAAAAAAGATACCCGTGGCATCGGGGAAAATGGCTTCCACATTGTTCTCCTGAGTCCAGTTCCAGAGTCTCTAATAGATGAATTACTGGTCAGTTGCATTTAGTGGAAGGTATTAAATAAAATATCTATCTGAAACACACACACACACACACCCTCACACACACACACACACACACACGCAGACACAGCTGTCGGGGGAAAACAAAAGCCACAGCCATGTCAGGTTTGGTGCCATGTTTAAGACTGCAGCGCTAATGATTCATGACACTTCTAACTGAAGAGGAGAAATGAGTCGCTCTGTAATTACTATGGAAATGTGTTCATTTCCCATCAGACACACACACACACACACACACACACACATATGCAGCCATGCACCCGTGGAGACACACACACACTCTCTAACACAGATACACATCCAGCAGTGATGGAGAAGTGTTTCTAACATGGGTTTTGGTGTTTTGCAGAACATGCGTGTGTGTGTGTGCGTGTGCGTGTGTGTTTTTGTGTGAGTCCCCACAGGATTATCACAGTTGAAGCAGAGGTGTGACCCATGTCCCCCATTCCCCATATGTTCTAAACACATGCCCCAAAGCGCTGTGTGTGTGTGAGAGTGTGTGTCAAGGGGGTAATGATCGTCCCTTGGTGTTTGACTGGCTTGAGCCCAGCTGATAACCAGGTGGGGCCCAACCCCCCCCCCCACTCTTATAAGAACATTATGCCCCCTCCTCTTTATCCCCAAATACCAGCAACCAGTCTCTACCCTTATGTGTGTGTCTGTTATATATTCCCAAGACAGCCTATTGATGTCTGGGTTATACCATGCGTTCAGCTGTGTAAAATCAACACAAGGATTAAACACCAAATGACTGAGATTTACTGAGCCTAGCGAGACCCCACCTTTCTCCCTCATTCTCAGTTAAAATGCTTCACTCCGTCTCTGTTTTCCACTTTTTTATTTTTATTTTTTTGTCTAAATTCTCCCCACCCTCCCTCTTTGTCTTTATTAAATCTTTTGCTTTCAGTCTGCCTTTCTTCCTCCACTCTGCTACTTTAAATCTGTCTGGGCTGCTGATTCCCAGTTACTCTTGGCTCTGAGCCCAAATCAATTCATCTTCATGACGGACAGACACACACTGACTGGCTGCTGCTTTACCTGTTCGACGCAGGAGGAGGACGGGAAAAGAGGGGAGGAAAAAATGGAGGAGAGGGGAGGCCGTGCAGTATTTATGTCACGTTTAGTGTCTCGTTAGATGAAACTGCTTTTACATTTTATGTTTTTGTCCTAAAATGTTTGTGCTGAATTTAAAAGAGGAGTAAATCTCTGAGACAGTGTTATGGGTGATTAGGACCGTTAAACACTGTTGGAGGCTGAAACACTGTAAAAATGAAGTTGAGAAAACCCAAAAACTCACTTTCATGGCAACTTACTTTTTTTTCCTATGTTGTATTGTGTTGTCCCTGTTATGTTGATTGTCTGTTGTTTGTTTGTTTTGTGTTTTGTTGTTTGATCTGTTAAAATGGTAGGTGTTAGAAGCTGCAGCTTTAGCCTCCACCTTTTTCGGACAGCACAAGTGTCTTAGTTATGTTATATTACTTTATTGTGATGTTTTGACTGTACTGACTTTAAGCATTATTGAAGTATCTACCATTCGTTGTGAGAGGATATGTATTTGCAGCTTTACACATAATGAGCTCATTTCTATTTGCAGACAGAAATAAATTCTAAAAATTCTAAATTTTTGAGTTTTGAGCCCAACTTAATTATTTAAAATATATATATTTACTAGGATTAAATAAATAAAATAAACAAAAAATAAACTTGGATCTTGAGTTTTAGAAACCCCAAACAGTTTGTAATTTAAAAGCTGTTCCATAAACCCATTAAAGTGAAAGCCAATAATTTAATAGTACAAATAATGACAAATCAGGTTCACAACTCCCTGAAAACAATTTTTGAAATACTAAAACTCAAAGACGTAAAGCAAATTATCAACAAATTTAATTATCGATTTAATTATCAACAAAAGGATCTAGTGAAGGAAGCTGCCTTGAAATCGAGTTTTCACAACTTTTTTTTTTTTTTTTTTTTTTTTTTTTTTTTAAAAAATTTTAATAAAATTTTTTTT
>JAJHUR010130611.1:1065-13452 GCA_027495735.1 Lutjanus campechanus | reverse complement strand
GTCCTGCCTCTTCTGTCCTCTTACACTCCACAGCTGGAAGCTCTTTCTCTCCACGCCGCACCGCTCGCCGTTACGCAACACAAAAACAAACGTCTGCTCTGACCTGTTTTTGTTTGCTGACTGGAAGTAATATTTGTTTTGTTTTGGGTCTCGCAGGGAGCCAGGGATTCTCCAGCCAGACGGGATTCACAGACTTCCCCAACACACCCGGCACCCCGACGCTCGGAGAGTACGCCTCCTCCGGACCGCCGCCGCCTCCTCCTCCGCTCCCCTACCAGTCTGAGCAGGTTAGACAGCTGCACAGCACCCCAGCTGTTACATAACGGGAGCGTATATTCATGTCCTTTTGTTGATGTAGCCTCGGGCCTCGGTGACGAGGATCTGTGTGTTTCTGTCCGGCTCATTCAGGACGTTTTTCTTAATGGTTGAGTAAGCATCAATGACAAACCGGAGTATGAATAGAGAGCGGACAGAAGGTACTGCTTCACATACAGACCCAGAGTCTGAGGTGTCTGTTATGCAACTCTGAGGCACACGTTCCCTGAAAGTAGCCGCGTCTCCATCAACGAATTTTCATCTGCATTTTGAAATATCGCATCAGAAAAGATTGATGGAAATGATAAAAAGTTTTCATGCTCACTTGAGGTGTTGTTGTTTGTTTGTTTGTTACCTTTTTCATCAGTATAGCTTTCTTGGTCAATATTGCATGCACTGAGGAATATATTGCTTTGATTGACCCTTTGCTAAGCCCCGCCTCCAAACCGCAACTGTCCAATCATAGCTTAGCGACCATAACTAGGCTCAAAAACGTGAAACACAAGAACACACGTGTGGTGACTGGATTAAACTCTGTCTTCATCTGCTCTAACAAGTGCTAACAATGTTAGCATGTCTGGCTAATTGATGCTAGCTTACTAGCTGCAGGAACTTTACCTCCAGACAAACTTGTTCTGTATTTGTTCTGTGGGGGTTTGAGGAGGAGTATGTGGGCTGATGCAGAATCAAAGTGGTTCGACAGCGATGCCTCTCTCTCTGGCTCGCTGTCTCAAGTCTAAGCTGGGTTAGCTTAGCTCTTATCCCGGCTATCTTCCATGATCGCGGCCCAGCTGGTCTGGCTGTGTGACCGTCTCAAGGTCCGCTGCACTAATGAAGTCCCTGCGCTTCCTTTTCCCCACACTCGCACATGCGTACATGACGTCTAAAACTGTGGGTCTGGAACTAATGTTAGCTTTATTAGCTGTGTTAGCTGTATTTGTAATATATTTACTGTAATAAATCATAAAATGACCACCACAGCTACACACTCGAGTCTGGGCAGGAGAGTTTGAGGGGAAACAACCCCCTTCAACCATAGATGGTGTATTAAACAGGATTACAGTCTGTGTAATATACAGTCTGTGGTTCAAACTTGATATTTGTTCTGCTGTTCTCATGTTTGGATGTGCAGTTGTGTCATATTGTTCCTTTATGAAGACAGGAACACTGTTACACGTGACAACAAGCATTATGTAAATGAAACAGCAGCTCTCGAGTTGTAATTAAGAGTCTAATGAGAGACGAGGACAACAGGGGAGACGTCTCTCTTACATCCTCGCCTCCAGAGTCTCAAAAGTCAACTTGACAATCGAGTGATGAGCAGGTGGAGGCAGGATGAGGACAGGAAGGGTTGAGCTCACACTCCTCACACCGCTCTGCTGCTGGTGACACCACATCAGTGTACGTGGAGCAGAAATGCTCCCTGGTGAGGATGATTTTCTGTCTGCTCACATCTCGTTCACCTCAGCGTCGCTTTGCAGCACGTTGTCGCCTCTCTGCAGTGTTCCTGCGCAGAAACTGACTTCAGTTATTTTTTGGTCTGGATAAGTTTTGAAAAAAGGAACAGAGGATATGGAAAACTATTTCCCCTGTTCTCTTTACTAAAATTAGTTAGTGCAGGAAGTGTTTTCAAAGTAAAATGGCCACATCGTGAGGAAACTGTAGCTTTACTTCAGCTTCACGCTGTGAACACCTAAATGTAAATATATACATTTATATACACTTGTTAAAATAAGTGGCTGGCTGATTAATATCCTTTTCTCTTGTTTATGAGTTATGCAGTGATGTAGTTATCACAGAAGTAAACAAACCATCTTTTCTGCTTAAGGAAATCAAACCCTTTCTGCTGCGTACAGTGAATAAAGACACTGTGAATATTAAATGATTAAATGATGTGTTGGCAGTGGAACATCGTCCAGCCGTCTACATAGAACACAACAGCCGCAGTGGGTAAATGCATGTTCTCCCGTGGTTGGCTTGACAACCCCAAATATAAAGCCTGTTTGGCAGAAGATTAAAAATGGAAAAAGAAAGTTAGATGTCAAATATGGTGGAAAAATCTCCAGAGAAGTGTTTAGACGTCTGGAATTTTTAAATGGAAAATGTGTCTCTCTTTCTCCCAACTCTCCCGTCTCTCTCTTTGCCTGTCCTGTCCCCCCCAAAAATGCAAAAAGCCATAAAAATAATATTTAATAAAACAACGAGGCACTGAATTACTGATATTGTTACCATAGCAGTGGTAGCAGCTTTAAAGCTTTTGGTTCAGCCCGACAACACTGACTGTCTTTTCCTTCTGGCTCGTGAGTTGAGTTAAGAGCCTTTAACTGAACCTGAAGTAGACTGAGGATGAATTCAGTCACATATTTGGCCACTAAACCTGGTTCCACCTGTTGCAGGCAGCTGCTCGGCTGTTTTTCGAGAAAGATTAAAGTGTTTGTCCTCCACTGTCACACACTTCTGGTGTCCTGCCCCCCAAGAAAAGACCACGAAGATTAAACCCGGTGCAGAATGTTTATCCACCGTGAATTTACTGTGATTTTATGACCATAAAATAAAGATTCTCCTCTTTGTCTCCGTGTCTCTTCCTGCTCTGTCGCCGTCAGACGTCTCACTCTGGACGAATCGAACACGCCCACAGCATCCTCCAGCAGCAGCAGCAGCAGCACAGTTCAGGCGTTCACGGTAATCAGAGTCTTGGTGACGCCGGCAGTCCTCTGCCGCAGCGGAACGCCAGTACCCAGAATTCCCGGCTGCAGAGCGAAGGCTCCTTTGGTCTGGGAGGCCCCGGAGCACCTGGAGGAGAGGGAGCCGATCACGCGCTCGACGTGAGTGGAAACCTCTCGATCACGTGTTCAGCTGTATAAGAGGACGCAACATTTAAAAGATAAAAGTAAAAATCTTTCACTTCTTACAGCTTGATAAAAGATTTTAATTCATAAGAGAGCTGCAGATGTCTCCTAAATGAATATTTTGACATTTTGAGAAATAAATTGATTTGCTTTTTGGCTGAGAGTTGGATCAGAAGTTCGATACCACTCTTGAATATGAAGCTCCAGCCAGCAGCAGGAAACAACAGCCCCTCTACAGCTCGACTAATAGAGCTCAGTGTCAACTTTTATTTATTTTATTAGATTTTATTTATTTTTTAAAAAAAAGTTCCCTCGATAAGCGTCCAAACCAAACCAGTTTTCATCCTCAGAGTCGTCACCAGCTTGGAAACATGATATTTAAAGTTAACTTTTCATGTTTTTCACAGATTCTGTGAATTTGTTGTTTAAATTATTATTTTTTGTCTCTTTGTTTCCGTCGTTCAGCTTCTTCCTGAGCTGACCAACCCCGACGAGCTGCTGTCCTACCTTGGCCCCCCCGACCTCCCCAACAACAGCAGCGACGACCTGCTGTCTCTGTTCGAGAACAACTGACGACCTTCATCATCGTCGTCACGGCGACGGTCATCCTCCCGGTCCAGCCTTTCGCTTCTCTGTCTGCTGTAGCCCTGCCCTCATTGGTCGAAGACAGCACCGTCTCCCACTACTCGCGTGCGTGTGTGTGTGTGTGTGTGTGTGTGCGCGTGTGTGTGAGCGAGTGTGTCCATGATTGTGTATCTTTTGTTTGTTCGACGTGTCCTGCTGTACTTTGACTCGGTGCAGTAAACAGGAACAGGAGGGAACACTTGTCACATGTGAACACTGTCTAACATGAAGAAAACAAACTGTAGGCACTGACTCTGCAGACCAGCATTTAAACTATAGCACAAACCACAGGCTGAAGGATTTTACACCCACAATTATTTCATTTAGAGATTTCTTTAGTTGAAGTGGAGGATAATGAAAGCTGAGACGTGTTTATGACGAATTAATGGACACATTAAAGGGATAGTTTGTATTATTTGAAGTGGGATTATATGAGGTTCGACCGACAGTAGATGGTGGTCAGGACCTCCGGTTTGGAGAAGCAGCAGGAGTTCTGGTGCAGGAAACTAAATACTGTCCTGCTGTGGACAGAGTCAACAGCTGAATGTCAGTATCAGTTTAAGTGTACGCTAGAATTAGGATATTTTCAGTAATACTTCAGTACTTTTCAATGCAACATGTTTAATTCTAACATTAGATGCTTTCAAAAGTACCAAAGACATAAAAAAGAAAAGATCTCACCTCATCTCCGTCTTTGTTGTCCTGCCTGAAATTCGTCTTGCAGCAAAACCAGTGACTTTTCTGCACCGACACTGTGTGCAGGTTGTTAATTTAAGAGGCAGAATTCATATTTAATACCTTTTTATTAAATTATTTCAAAGCCTTCAACTTGACTGGTTGGCAGAGACGTAAAACTGTGAGGTGGTAATTCCAGTTATAGTAAAATCTGTGGACAGAAATAGAAACTAACTGTACAGTAAAAATAGAAATATTTGTTCTACAGATTAATTAATTAATGTGTAAACAAACAGACTGAATTACAAATTATAAAAAGAATTTACAGATGAAACATCAATTCATCAATAAGAACTTCAAATTAAAACGGATTTACGTCATTTAAAAAATTGGTTTTGTTATTATTCTTATCAGTTCTTTTTCAGTTGCTTGATGATGATCTTATTCTTCACACAGGTTTAACACATGTGGACGCTGACCTCCTGATAATAAACCTGTTCTGTATGTTGTTAATTTAAAGAAAGAAAAATATATCCTATTACTTGCGTCTAGGACTTTTTCCTTTTTTTTCATAGTATCAAACGAGGTATCGAGTATTATTTTTATACTATAATGTGTCAGAGTTTAAAATTTTGCTCTCTGTGAAGCGACCATACTCCACACAGGAGCTGCTTTCTACCTGTGACTCAGTCTGTTAGTTTGTTTGTGTTGTTGTGAGACTTCTGTGAATCCAAACTGTCCTTTGAAGTCACACGACGACGCAAACAAACGAAACAATCGAGGCCGCGGTAGACAAACAACTCCTGTGTTCTGTGAGGTAAAATTTGTGTTTTTGCAAATGAAGTCTATTTGTTTTGGAGCGAGCGATATTTGGCTTTATTTCAGACTTAATCTGCACATTGCTTAGCTTCGTACACCAGCACTCCTGCTGCTTCTCCAAACTGGGGGGCGTGTCGACCTCCATCTACTGCAGGTGACAAACTCACCATGAACTTCAGAAAACCGGAACTATCCCTTTAATTCAGTGGTTCCCAAACTTTTCCTGTCCAGGCCCCCTTTTTGGCTGACTCCTACAGTAACGAGCACACACACTCACACACACACACTCACACACACTCACACATACACACACACACATTCCTTGTAGACTACTTAGTAGCACAAATACCAGATTTCTGCTGTTTCCTCGGGGGGTAACGATACATCGATGTGGAAGACTTTGTGAAATCGTTTTCCGGAGAATCGATGTTACATCATATCATGATGAAAGTCGTGATTTACAGCCCTACTGTTTACCTCATGATCATCACAACACAATATATATATTTATAATCATTGCGTTAACGTTCCAGAGTTGTATAATGTATTTCTTATAATATTGTATATCTTATAATATATGTTGGCATTGTGGAGCAGTCAGGGTTGATTCATTCAGCATTTCCTTTAAATTTTTTACATTTTTACAAATTTATCCGTGACTTACTTAAGGCCCCCCCGATGTACAATAACCTCACAGTTTGGGAACCACTGCATTAAAGTTTTAGACTTGTGATGTTCTATAAATTTCTTATTGTCAACGACTCCCATTAAAAAAAAAGAAATTAAAAAAATTAAAAATGCGTCTGTGGCTCCGAGCCTGAAAACTTAAATCTTAAAGATGAGTCAAGAGTTTATTTTTTTTAGAGTCTGTGTCCACCAAAGTGTTTTGGTTTTTTTTTTCCATCTGAAAACATCAGGTGTCCTTCCTGAAAACGAGCAGCTGGGAGCTCTTTAGCACGAGTGTTTTTTCAGATGAGGTGCAGATAGTTTGTCTTATGTCACTGTAAACATTAGACCTGCACGATACGGTAAAAGAGTCATATTGTGATTATTTTATCAGTTAAGAAAAAGATGCACATCAGTCTTGTTGCAGTTGCAGACGGACTCCTGCACACCGTCTGACTTTCAACATAACATTTATTTGCGATGTTTCTAGACCTTCAGGTTTGTCTGATGAAGCACAGAAACGTTGCAGAATAATGTTATATTGCAATTTAGACAGTGTGCAGGAGTCCATCTGCAACTTGCTCCTCTCCGACTCACCTGTCTCATCTAACAGATGTTTGAAGCAAAGTGTTCCTTTGTTTTAAAATAATTCAACTTAAATTAATTCATAGTTTACTTTGCATGTATACAAAAGGACCTATAGTGTGCATCTAACATACAAACATACATATCCAAATATACCTTAACATAAATAAAAACTAATTGTTTGTTGCAGCCTTGCTTTCTCTAGTCTGTAGAATATGATGTGTAGAAAATCTCTGCAGCACAACAATAATTTGAAATGTTATTTTGAAACACATTTGGCCTTTAACAAACATTACACCTCCTGCAGTTATGATTATGATTAATTCTTCATCTCTGGTAAAAATGTTGGCACAAGGTAGATTAGCCTCCTGAGGAAACATTTGGTTCAGGAGCTGAAGTTGGATGGTGCTCGCCCCTCCTCCACTGTGATTCTGTGATTGGACAGCTGGGTAAAAAGTGACAGTGATGAGCGAAGCGTTTTACCCAAAAGTGAACATTTTCAACTCTTAGCAACCAGGAAAAAAAGCCAAATGTGCAGCGACCAGCACAGAATAGATGCTCAGAAGCTCGTCACACTGCGAGCGTTGGTGGCAGAGTGTAAACCTGAGGCACTGCCATCGCAAACTGTTAAAAAATAAAAAAGCTACACTCGCCTCAGGAAAAAAAAACACTTTGGTGGATACAGCCTCTTACTTCCTAAAACAGCTGCTCACTTCAGTTTTTATCAAACAAAAAGGAGGAAATTTGTGCAGATTTGTTGGGGACTATTTTCTGCGGCGGATGAATCCACATTCTGGTCCTCTAGCAGGACGGTGTGTGTGGTGGTGGTGGGGGTGGGTGAGCCAAAATAAAATGTGGTGATGAAGGAACACTGATGTGTTTTTAATAGTTTATTTTTAACCAAAAGCGGAGCCGTTTGTCAGTGAACACAGTCGCCGTTTGTTGGTTTTGATCTTTTCGTGGGATTTGTTGACAATAAGAGACGTAAATAATTTCACCAGACTTCTTCTTTTATACCTGATGATGTAAGATACGGGGCAGTTCAGAGTGTTCAGATGAAGAAAGTAAAAGAAAAGAGTGACCTCACTTTTTAAACAAGGGGAAAAAAATAAAGATGTACAATAGACTTTTTTTTTTTTTTAAATACATGAAGCTGGGAGGTTGAGGCGCTGAGGTTCGCCGTCTCTCCGACGTCCTTCAGCACTGTGAAATATATAAAAATAAACTCCCATCTTTTCCCTCTGTTGGTTTTCACCCTCTTTTCAGAGGGATTTTCAAGCATACTGTAAATGAGTACAGCTGTGTGTCACATGGCCTTTTCTGCCATTTGAAAGCTCTTAGTATGTTTTTGTATAACCCATCATGACACGGGTTTATGTACTGTATAATCAGCTGTTTTCATTAGAGAACGTGTGTGTATCAAATGAATTGTTAATCATGGTAATTTTAATGTTATTAGTTGGATAATGGATCATCGTTGGCACTGTATACATACTGTATGTTAGAAAATTATAAAGCAATTGTAAAAAATCCGAGGTAATACGAACGCATGTGTGACAGAAAACCGTCAGCTGACATCGAGCTAAACATGCAGAAATTATTCTTAATACCACTTTTTAGCGCTGACGTTTTTTTCTATGAGTGATTTTTCCGACTGTGGTCCGACGAGGCAGCGAGAAATAATGTTCTTTGCCAATTGAGCAACACAATAATGTTATATTTGGAAAATTATGGACTATTTAACTGCAAAATTTGCTAGAAGAAAAAAAAAAGTTTTTTAATATGTAAACTATTCCACATATTTTGTAACACATTGTAATTGCCATTATTTTCTATTTATTTTTTAATCATAATCGTCATTGTACCGACAGTTTCCTCGTCCCTTTCCTGAATCTCAGAATCAGAATTAAAAATCACTTTATTTGACAAAAACAGTTTGTTCTGGAGGCTCTGCTGTGTCGTTTCTCTGCCGTCGTAATGTTGCCTCATACTTCTGCTCCACTACATCACATCACTTCATCCACTTCATCATTCATTTAGAGTCTGATGTCTCTTTTTGCTCTGTGTTTGGTCTCCACCACCTCCGGAGGGAAACGTGGCTCTTTAGCGTCTAAATGCTCCACCGTGTTCACCAGCTCGTCTCTAACTGTGTCTGTCTGACTGTGTTCACTGCTGAGCAGGTCGTGAACTGTGGGTTGTTGTTTTTTTTTTTACTTCTTTTTCTCTGAAAACGTCCACCTGCTGCTGTGAGGACGCCATGAGAGCCGTGAGAGTGAACCAGAAGTTGTGGCTGGACAGATAAACGATTATTAAAATTATTATTATTATTATTATTATTATTATTATTATTATTATTATTAAAATATCAATTATAACTTCTTTAAAGATTAAACCAAACTTTTTGACTTGGGATCCTTTACAAAAAAAAACAGCACCTCGTTGTGGCTCTGGTACCACTTTACAATAAGACGAGCTTTATGAATGATTTATTAATGGATGATATTAGATTATAAACACTTAACACAATAACTTACACTGCACACAGAATAAAATATTAATAAGCTGTTACGACACATTAGATAAAAAGGGCAATGAACATGTAGAATTGTTGATTAAATTAAATGCACAGTTGTACATGATATCAAAACATTAAATGTAGTAGAAAGGTAATATTGCACATGATCATGACAAAATATTGCACATGACACTGAAGTAATATTGCACATTACACTTTAAGTAATATTGCACATGATAATGACATAATATTGCACATGATTCTTAAAGTAATGTTGCACATGACAGTGAACATAATATTGCACATGACACTGAAGTAATATTGCACATGACACTGAAGTAATATTGCACATGATGACATAATATTGCACATGATTCTTTAAGTAATGTTGCACATGATAATGACATAATATTGCACATGACACTGAAGTAATATTGCACATGATTCTTTAAGTAATGTTGCACATGATAATGACATAATATTGCACATGACACTGAAGTAATATTGCACGATTCTTAAAGTAATATTGCACATGATAATGAACATAATATTGCACATGACACTGAAGTAATATTGCACATGATAATGACATAATATTACACATGATTCTTAAAGTAATATTGCACATGATGACATAATATTGCACATGATTCTTTAAGTAATGTTGCACATGACAATGAACATAATATTGCACATGACACTGAAGTAATATTGCACATGATTCTTAAAGTAATGTTGCACATGACACTGAAGTAATGTTGCACATGATAATGACATAATATTGCACATGATATAAGATATTTCTGCTTTGCTGCCTAATGTAATCTCGGGATCATTGAAAATGAAGGCCACCCCTGAATATATTCCTGAGAAATAAATAAAAGTTGAATGAATGAATGAATGAATGAATGAATGAATATTGAAAGTGATATTACACATGATATCAAATATCTTATTAAATGTACCAGAGAAGTAATATCGCACATGACTTCAAGCTTTTGACGATCTAAAAACCTTCTTATTTTCGGGAAATTTTGACAGATTTTTCCAGATGAAATCATCTAACTACCTCACCTCTCTCTCCTTTCCACCAGCTGACAGCTCTCCACGTTTAATCCCGCCCACCTACAGTTCTATTGGTCCATTCTTGAGCCTTTCAGAAGAGTCTGGCTGTGATTGGCTGTCAGCAGCCTTTACATCAGCGGCGCACAGAGCCACATAAATAGAGACCTAAATAGAAACAGTGGCTGTACCGCCTGTCAGGGCTCCGTTCAGGTGCTTTTTACCATCAGAATCACATCACAGGAGCTTTTATCAACATGGGAAACCCTCGAGTTTTCTTTGACATCACTATTGATGGAGCAAACGCCGGCAGGATTGTAATGGAGGTAAAACTCACAGATATTAACATTATTCACGGAACATTTCTGACTTTATTTCTTTTTTAAAAGGTTTGTGATCAAATCTTTTAGATGCATGTGTGTGATTTATAAAAAGCCTGTAGTTCTGACTGACATGTTGCAGTGCGTCAACTTCTCTCATGAAGCTTTTAGGTGAATATTTTGGTGTCCGTTTCATTTAGTGCCTGTGTATGTAACCTATTAATATCCTCATATGGTCGCTTAATTACATAAATGGAGATAAGAGTAATTAAATGATGCGCAGATCGTCCACAGTGATGATGAAGTGATGGAAACGCCCAGCAGCTGCTGCTAACAACAGATGGAGCTGCAGGTTCAGGCTGCAGCTCGTATTTCTCCTCTTTGACACATTTACAGTTAAAATAATGAGTCAATTAATAAAATCTCATCTTTTCGACGTTTAAGGTCCTGATTTACGCAAAAAAAACAAAAACAAATCATCTCTGGTTTCAGCTTCTCAACTGCAAGAATTTCTCGCTTTATCTCGTCAGAAAATGATATTAAACTTTAATATCTTTGGGTTTTGGACAAAACAAGACATTTGGATAAGTTATGTTGGAATTTTTATATTTGGGGAATTATAATAGAACATGTTTACTATTTTCTGACACTTTATAGACAAAATTCCAATATTGATTATTAGTAAATAATAATAATAGTAATTATAATAATAATTGAAAGGTTGTGGCAGGAGCACTTCCATGACTCTTCTCTTTTAAATTAATTAAAATGCATTTATTGTCACAGCTCAGTGAGTTTGTTTGTTTTCAGGTCCAACGTGACAATTTTTCTTTTCTTTTTTCTTTTCTTTTTTAAATTTTTAAATATTTTTTTGTCCTTATATTTCGAACCAATATAATTTGCAGTAAAAATTAAAATCTTAGTCTCAAAATTACAATAAAATATACAATACTTACACTCCACTACATCTGGGCAAAAAATGCTATTTTTACTCCAGTCGGCTACATATTGTATATTTGATCATTTTAATTAGTTACTTTGCAGATTCAGATTATTAATACAAACTATAAATCAACTATTGTGAAAGAGGCAGGTGCATCAGAGCCAAAAACGTGCATTTTTAACTAATAATTGATTTAATATTAAAATAATGCCAATATAATCTGCATCAATCATTAGCTCACTAGTTAGCGTGTTTTACTAACATTAGCTAACATAAGTCTGTCAACTCTTTCTCTGCCAAAGACCCCTCCCCAAATAAAATAAAAATAAACAACCTCATTATGTATTTCCCTGAGAATTATTTGAATCAGCTTAGCTGTAGTTATATGAAAGAACAAAACAAGAGAAATGTATTAGAAAGATTCGACATGTATTAAAATATAAAATAATAATAAATAAAAACATAATAATAATAAATGGGCAGAAATATTGTTTGTGAAAGCAAATAGTGTGCAAATAAGTGGACTGCTGAAAGTAAAGCACAGAGGAAACAGGGGCGGGACTTAGGAAGGGTCAGTTCTGTAAAAGCTAAATATCGAAGCTGACGATCAGTCGACCCCCCCGGGACAAAACGATTAATCAATAAATGTGAGATTAATCGATATTGAGTATAAAGTCGTGGCTGTCCTGGAGAACTGATTTTTAGTTTTATCAGCTGAGTAAGAAATGAAAGTTGAAACAAGTCAGATTGTTTGTGTTGTTGCTGCAGTCAGATTTAAAGGGACAGTTCACCCCAAAATCCACAGTAGAAAGAAAGTAGTTCTGGTAGATTCTACTGCAGAGAGAAAGTAGTTCTGGTAGATTCTACGGCAGAAAGAAAGTAGTTCTGGTAGATTTTACTGCAGAGAGAAAGTAGTTCTGGTAGATTTTACGGCAGAAAGAAAGTAGTTCTGGTAGATTCTACTGCAGAGAGAAAGTAGTTCTGGTAGATTTTACGGCAGAAAGAAAGTAGTTC
>JAJHUR010130603.1:16499-43285 GCA_027495735.1 Lutjanus campechanus | reverse complement strand
ATGTCACACACACACCTACACACACACACACACACTTTCATAGTTTCACACACACACACACACACACATACACACACACACACACATAAAGACACACACTTTTTCTCATGCACACACACACACACATAGCGGCATCGTGTTGATGGAGTGCAGAATCTCATTACACATCTAATAGAATAAGTGTAGTGTGCGTATGGGGAGAGGAGAGGAGCAGCCAACCTGATTAGCCTTATCACTTTATTATGCCGCTCTGCACGCAGCACACAGGACAATTGCATTAGAGAGGAGCAGATGAGCTGAAGGCAAGGAGAACTCAGCAAACACAGCCTTAATTGATTCCTCACCAAATTAGCAGGGACAGGTGGGGGGCTCACCGGCTGCGTGGCTGCTTGACTGACTGGATGCTTGGTCGGCTGCTTCGCCGAGTGGCTGACTTGTTGACTTGTTCAGTGGTCGGTTGACTGAGTTAGTTGACTGACTGATTGGTTTGCTAGCTGCATTAGAGGCCATCAGTTGAGCTGAAGGTTAGGAGAACTCAGAGAACATGTTGATGCTTTAATTGATTCCTCGCTAGATGAACAGGGACAGGTGAGGCGACAACCTGAGTGACCTGCCAGCTGACTGATTGAATAATAATAGGATTAAGCATCAGCTATCAGTAGCCTCAATCAAACTTTGATGCTCAGTTATGAAAACTTAGACTCATTTCTCGAGTCAAAGTACTCAAATCATGGGAAACACACATCAGGTCAAATTTTATTTATATAGACCAATATCGCAAATCACAATTTGCTTCAGGGGGGCTTTACAATCTGTACCATGTGTAACACCCTCTGTCTCTCAGGCCCTCAATCAGGTAAGGATAACCCCCACCCCCCGCCCCAAAAAAACTTTTAACAGGGAAGAAACCTCAGGAAGAGCCACAAACGAGGGAACTCCCTCCCAGGATGGACATACATTTGTAGAGAAACAAAACAACAAAACCACATTAAAAACATAATTTGATGACACATGATATATAAAATTATACATAAAATTATGAAATGTAAAATATTGTGGATCCAGGAGGATGTTGAACAACAACCCCTCAAAAAGTGTCCCATTATCATGATTCTTAATCCTTTATAATTTGTAGCAATAAGTTACAGATAAGACCTGTACTTTGTTAAGTTTGTCCCTGGTAGTTATTCCTGTCTTAAAAACCTGGTTGTTGGGTGGCATATGAGGGTGGGTGGGGGGACTGGGTGGGTGTTATGAGTGTGGGAGGAGGAGGAAAGAGGGGGACACACAGGACACAAGGGGGAGAGAGTTTGTCTTTGTCTCTGTAGGTCCCCTCGGGGGGATTGTGGGATAGTGGAGGTTAATGAATCTGATTGGCTGGTGGGAGTTTTTCTGCTGGTGCTGCGGTTTGCACACTCGCAGGGCTTCACTTTTTTTTATTTCGCCAAGTTTGGCTTCGGCACAGCGCGGCATGAAGGACAGAGTGGCAGACAAAAAGTGTGCTAAATTTTACTGAAGGTGTGGAAGAGGCTGGAACTTTTATTCAACACTTTACATGCACTAAATTACAGATGCAAGAACATACAGTTTGTATTTAAACTGAAACTATTAAACACTCACTCACTGACGCTTGCAGTGAAACAAGGCAAATAAAAGTTTTACATTATTTTACCAATAAAACATACATACCCCAGTCTTTGATGTGACAGTTGTATTTTTTTTAATTACAATTACCTGTTAAGAGTCCTCTTTTCTCTTTTATTTAGCTCAATTTGACTCTGGAGTTGGTATTTGCAGTTTGTCTGTGTCTTTAAAGTGGATTAACAAAGCAACAAAACACATTTTATTATTACAGCTTGACATACTCACACAGCTTTAATGAATGTGTGATTTCAGTAATCAGTGTGTGTTTACTATACGTCTTGCTGCCCAATTACTACTTTGGTGACAAATGTATTTTTAAATGTATGTTTTTTTGCATTATGACTAATATTTTTTGTTAGATGCTTAGATGAAAATTTTGTTCAAATTATCAGCTTCATGAAAGTCCTTGAATCTACTCTCTGCCCGCATCAGATGGATTTTTGACAACTTTGAAAGTTGGCTGCCCTTCAACTGACAACACCTTCATGAACACTTATGCAGAATACAAATCTTATATTGTTTGGTCAACTATGAATTTAACATATTGGGAAGTTAATTCTTCATATTTTCAGTATATTTCAATACAGTTAAAAAAAGAATGACAAATTTGATTTAATTAACTGTTTTTTATTTTAGCTGTGGATTTTTGCACAACATTAATGGTAAAAAATAAATAATTGCCTATAAAGTTTTAAATAAAGTGATTCCTGCATGTCTCAGTATAATCATCTTTCAGTTGTTCAACTCTTAAAATCTAATCATCTTGCAGCGAAACAACTTTGAAAAATCCTGAACTGATGACAGATCAAAGTTTGTGTCTCAAAGTTACATGTATGTGAAGCTATGTGTTTGTCTGCACATACATGCACATACATTCATCCATGTCTATGTGTACGTGTGTGCGTGTGTGTGTATGAAACTGTATGTGTGTGTGCTAATGAGAGTGGGGGGGAGCGGGCCGTCGCAGCAGTGCGTCCTCTGCTCTCCCGGCAGGTCACTAGCGACAGATGTTCTCAGCATATGTGGCGAATTAATTAGCCGCTAGTAAACAGAGGGGGCTGCCGCCATGAGCTGCCGGTCTGTGCCGCCGCCGAGCCGCAACGGGCCGCCTTTTGTCCAAATTCCTCTTCTCTCTCCATCCTCCTCTGGTAGATAGTTACAGGGAGCATCATTCTTTTTGATCAGTGGACCCATAATGAGTTAGGGGCCATGAGTGTGTTTGAATTGTGTTTGTGTGTGTGTGTGCTTGTTTTTCCAGGGGGGACAGTGTGTGTATGTTATTGTGTGTGTACATGTATGTGTATTCTGCGGATCAGCGTCTCTTGAGTTTGGAGCCAAACGAGGATCACGGCTGTGTGTCTGTGTGTGTGTGTTTGCACGTCAGCACCCCATCATTTGGACATGGCAGTGAGCCTGTTTTTGTGATGAGAGATCCCCTTGATGACCTAATTGGTTGATTGAGGTGCATCTCTGCATGTGTGTGTGTGTGCCAGGGCCTCACATTCCCAGAACTGGGAATGTTTTCACAGCCTCAGAACAACTTGGCAGACACTGGAAACACTTTGAGAGCTGTTTGGATAAACACACACGCTCACAAAGGGACACCATGCTGATACACCTGGACTGCATTTGTAGCCCTTTAAAGAAAATGTAATTGTTTCAAAGCCATTTTTATTTGGGTGTATCCATGTGACACTGTAGGTGCTGTAGGTACCACCAGTGGATATCACGCAGTCCCTGACAGCAGGGATGAAACGATTACTGGTTTAATGATAAACTGTGGTAAAATTTCCCAACAGTTAGTATTACAGCTTTATTACTGTGGGCATGGCAGCCATGGCCACCAAAGCTGATTGCAGCCATTCTACACAATGCTTATGATTCTGCCAGAAGTGTGTCCCAGAAGTAGCTCTCCAAACTGAGAAAAAAAATTGTGGAGAATTGTGGAGAATACATGCCGAGTCTATTTTACTGCACAGAGCAGATCAAGCAAGCAGGAAGTCAGACAAAAAGAATGTAGAGAATCCCGTCAATTTTCAAAATAAAAGGCCATGAGCAGACACGCAATCATAAAAGCAGACAAAAAACAAACTATTTAACAAGTAGAAAAAAAGTCATTGCGAAAGGGGGCAACACTTCGAAGCTCATGAACCATCTTCCTGACCACCACCCACTACTTAATAGCAAAGTCAAAGTAAGTTCACTTTTATGCTCAATGTGGGGATTTCAGAATGGGGAAAAGTCATGGTTTGTCTGCCAGCTTGCTATCAGCTTGTCAATAATTTCAACTTTGTTTTCTACTCTTGTAAAAACACTGCATGTTGTTCTGCTGCTGTAATGCTACGTGTTGCGTGTCAGCTGCAGACTAGCACCAACCAACACAATTTGTTATTTCTATATAATTTTGTCGATTTAAAATCTGGCAGTCGTGGAATTGGTTGTAAGGGTAAATTAACAGAGAAACAATATAGACTCACAAGGCTATTATCAGTCTTTTTAAGACCCAATTGTCTTTATGTTGTGCATGGGGTCACTGCATATAGGCCTACTCAAATGCAACACAGCAGATAAACTGTGTGTTTGAGTTGGCCAATGGCTCTTATTATTTTAATGTTTATGCAAAAAAGATACCACAATTTTATTAGTGAATTTCAAGAGAAATGTAGGTTAAATTATTTCAGTTCATGTATTAAGACGTTTTGAACAATTTTTGTAATACTGTGATAATACTGATAACCATGATAATTTAGGTCACTATAATTGTGATATGAAAATTTCCCTTTCAACCTGACAGCAAAGGCGATCTGTGTACAGTATGAAGGTTCAAATCAAATATGTCAAAGTAAAACACATCACAAAAGTTAAATGAGATAAGTCACATTGTAAAGCTGCCTATGATCAACAGTGTTTGTGTTAGGGCATGGTTTGGTGTGTGAGTAAGCTTGTGTGTGTGTGTGTGTGTGTGTGTGTGTGTGTGTGTGTGTGTGTGTGTGTGTGTGTGTGTGTGCAGCTGCAGTAATGAAGTTGTTAGTTAAAGTGGCCCCCACCCCTTGGGACTGGCTTAAGCTGTGTGTGATTGCTTAGGGATCGGGCAGATACACACACACTTATCATTATCCACACACACACATACACTCAGAGTCATTACTCCATTACGCACATGGGCTATTGATTTTCTGCCATCTTTCCATCAGGTGAGAGCTTGCCAGGGAATATGGGAATGAACGCCTGGCTAGGAAAATCAAACTGTCACTCCTCCTTTCCTCTCTTCCTCCCTTCTCTCCTTCATTACAGACAGATGACAGGTCAAAGCTGCTGCCGTTCATGCCATTGTTTTTCCTCCATCCGTCATCACTCAATCACTTCTTGCTCTCTTACATCTTCATCCAACAAATCTCTGTGTCTGCTGATGTCTCTCTTCATCTCTATCCATCTAGTGTATTTCACTTTTCACTCTATACCTCCAGCTTACATCGCTGCCTTATTCTTATCTCTTTCTGATCTTCTACGCCTCTTTTTTCTGTTTCTACACACCAATGCTTTCCTCTCTCTTCCTCCCTTGAAGTGATGGATTCACTCTTCTGTTTTCTTTTCCCTTTCCCCCTCTCCTCATCCCTCTTTCCTCAAGTCTCCAACACTCCACACAATCAATCAGCTGCCCCCTCCTCCCTCCCTCCATCAATCCCAAAACCCCTTAGTCCCCTCTGTAGTCCCTCTTTCCCCAGATTTCCTCCCCCCTTCCTTCTCTCTACCTTTGCATTCCCTTCTTTCTCTTCTAATCTGTAGCTTCCTGCACTTCCTCTGTATCGTTCAACTCCATCTAATCACTTCTTCTCATCTCTGCCCCTATCTTTCTTGATCCTCCTTTCCTCCCCCTCTTCCTCTGGTCAAGTTAAACATTTATGAGCCACTTTTAACAAGACAAGTCTGCCATAATCCTCCCCATGTCCTCTGCCTCCCTTTCCCTTCCTTTCCCTTCTTTCTTTTCTTTTCTTTTCTTTCTTTTCTTTTCTTTCATATTCCTCACTTTCTTTTCTTTTTTCCTTTCCTCTCCTTTTGATTTGTTTCTTTTCCTTTCCTTTAGTTTCTTTCCTCTCTCTCCCTTTCATCTCATTTTCTTTCAACTCTTCATCGCCTCATCATGCCCTTTCCTGCTTCTCTTCTACCTTCTACATCCCCAGTCTCTTTCCTCTCTCCTTACTCCCCCTCTCTAACCATTTCTCACCCCCTCTCTCTTTCTCCCCAGTTCACCTCTTGTCCTCCTCCTCGTGCTTCCTCACTTCATCTCTCCCTTCCTTCACCTCCTGTGTCTCCTCCCTCCTCACCTCTCCTCCCTAAGAGGAGGATACGGGATCAGAGGATGTAATTCACTGACAAGGGTATCTATATTTAATATTAATGGGCGCACAGGACCCTTCACTCTCACACTCACACACACACATATGGACACACACATGCTCGGTGCCAAATAAAGAGTGATCAGAGGCGGTGTAAGGTGCTGCGTTGTAGCCCCCAGGATAGACGCCTTGTGGACACACATGCCATACACACACACACCTACCCTGTGTAGCACCCAGCGCTCCAGGATGGATGTGGCATCATTAGGCAGAGGAGTGTGGCCGTTCTCAGCAGAAACGGCCACGCCGGCGGTACACATCAATCTAACACCGCACGCTCCCTCAGATACTGTCTCGTTCACACACACTCACAAACAGACAGAGAGGCTGAACAGGGAGAGCAGCGAGGAGTTTTGTACAAGTACAAACATACACACACACACACACACCATGGGCCTTGTAATGTATCTGGTGCTATCTCCCTCACTCTGTTTCTCACACTCACACACACATGCACGCACGCACACACACACACTCACACACACACACACACACACACACACACACACACACACACTTCCATTGTCTAATTTATTTACTGTTGGAAAGTGCCACCATGGAGAAAGGGACAGAGAAGGAAAAAAATATTGTTCTTCTCCTTCGCTTGTCTTGTCTTTCATTCTTTTTCCCCGCCGTCATCCTGTTTTCTCTTTTCTTTATGCTACTTTACGTCCTTTGATACAACTTAATTTGCTTCTTGTACCATAAATGCAATAATACAGTAAATCTTTACATTAGAGGTGCACAGAGACATTGTTTTCTGTATCTACTCAACCAATAAGGTTCTATCTGTATTCAGATAGAAGACTGGTAGTGGGCGTGGTTTATACAGGACGTAACGTTACATCGGGCAAATGTTTTATTTTCTAACCTTATCTTCATTAGCACTGAAATTGTTGTGCCTTCAAAGCATCATGTTGATGTGCAATTAATTATGAAATATATGCCCACATCCTCATATTGTACTTTTCATCCATCACTTTTTTTTAATTCTAATTTTGTGAAGTTTTATTAACTGAACTCCACCACCACTACCCCTTTACTTGGGGCATATGCAATGGGCTACTGAAAAAATGTTTAAGAAATTGAAAGATTCTGTTTTGCATTTGAAATAGGAACTCTTTGCAGGAAAGATATTTAAAAATATCCTTCAGTTGAAGGAAATAATCTTAAATCATAATCATGCTACATTCACGTTTACTGACTGCAGTTCACTGTAAAAGAATATTATTCATATTTTAATATTAAAATACATTATACTACTTTAAAAAAAATTAAGTACTTGTAAAAAATGTACTGAGATAAAAGTAAAAAGTACTCTTAATGTTACTGTGTAACATTTTGGATTTTTTCCCCCTAACGAGTGACTTCAAGTAAAAGAAATCTGGAAATCTGCTCCATTGCATTCCTTGTGCTTTCCCAAATAACATATTTGGATTTGGGTACATCCCTAGTATACATTGCATAAAAAATAACCTTAAATGATTCTAAATTAGGGACCAGAATATTTTGACATGTGCACACTAGTCCAAGTGCTTTCTGTACATTACATGTTTACTCAGGGAATTTAAACAGTTGAGTTCAAATCTTTATTGTCCAACAAGAAGAGTTTCTTTTTGCAACAAGACAATATAATAATAATTGGCCTGAAAAGTGCTGGTACTGTCATGCAAAAGATGTTAAAATCACAGAGATTAGGGTACTTTAAATCTACCACCTTTGGACCAGTTTGAACAAATTGAAACTTAAATCTTAATTTATTACACATCTTTGCAGCAGTGCAAATAAAGCACATTATCTTTCTTTTTTTACATGTTACAAGTTTGATTTGTGTGAAACAAAACATCCTCTCATGTTCAGTGAACACTTTCACAGCCTTCTGCTGACTCTTAATCCTTACTGACCTGCACTTTGAGATTACACTTTGATATTGTACACTGTGTGTGCATACTTATCCCTCTTTTTTACTGATATACTCCAAGGAGATCCTTGGAGCACATTTTTGATGAATTTGATGGCATTTTATTTACATCACAGATCCCCTAACAGATCCTGAGAAGTGTACTGAAATTGAGAGAGAGATGTCACAAATATAATATAACAACATAATCTGCAAGTTTGTGTATAGCAATGTTTTTACTGCTGAACACCAATGATAGGTGTCTCAAGGAAAACATTACAGGATGTGTTCTGTCTTGTGGGATGTGTTCTCTTTATATTTATGTTAAAAAAAATTAAGGTACTGCATGTCTGCTTTTCCATCAATTTTAAAATGTTCCTCACGTCCTATTAATCTCCATATCTGTTGTTTTTAGCTGCGGCATGTGTGTTCAGTGATTTAACAGCAACATATTACAAAGAAAAATCACACACGACTGCTTTTAATATGGTGATTTCTAAAGTAAAAAGTTTTACCTCGTCTATACGCTTCAGGTGTTTCAACGTATTTTAGTGTTTTCCTTGTGCTAATGATCTCCATATCAGAGTTGTTGAGAATAACAAGCGTCTACTGCAGATACCATCTGCCTGCAGGCTACACACAGTCTGGTGTGTGTGTGTGTATATGTGTGTGTGGTGTCTCCTTGGCTTTAATTGATCTGTGGGTATCATACTGTATCAAGTAATAGAATGCGTTGGGACAGGGGCAATATTTAAATGACAGGGGATGTGTGTGTGAGACAAATACCTGTGTTTGTGTGTGTGCACCTGTGTTTGTGTGTGTGTTGAAATAAAAAGAGAGCGGCGGTGGGGTGAGTTTCTCTCCACTCCTCCAGCCGACAGACGAATAGACGGCCCTATTGGTAATCAATGGTAAAACTGGAGCCATTGAACAACTGTCCGCCTTTTCAATTGTGTCCCGTTTGAGAAACAATTTGACAATAACGTCAGCTTGAGAAAAAAGGCACAGTCAATATACAGGGAGAGCCGTGTGAAGGACAATTTAGAGAGCGTCGTCATCTATGTGAGTGTGTGTGTGTTCTTTGTCCCAGTGTGTTTTTGGACAGTACTGACAACAGAGCATTGTATACCCTTCACTGATAAACTGCTTCCAGAGTCATTAAAACAGAGTTAGTGTGTGTACACACACAGACACACACAGACACACACACACTCAGGCGCAAAGAGACAAGAGACAAATGTTCCAAATAGAAATTTAATCACAGCTTAATGTACAGCTGAAATTCAATTTTCTTGATCAAGTTAAAATAAGGGATGGATTTATTCAGATTGTGGAATGATGAAGGAATTAAATGAATATTATTGGAGGTTTTGGTTTGGTAGATGAAGATCAAAATCACTTTGCATGTTAGGAATCTTTATAATGTGAGAAATTTGCTCATGAAAACTTAATTGAGGAATGATTATTGGAGATGTTTTGCTTAACTACTCCCTAAATCTTAAATCATTTATCAAGTAGAAACATGATGTGGAAATATTATATTAATGCAAATAAAATGTTTTAAATGGAAATACTGATGGCTCATTTAAACATGAATACATAAAAGATTTTCAGGGTAAAAATTAAAGATACAGAATAATGTCTTTCTGAACTTGAGTTTTTATTTTATATTTTCAGTCACAGTTCACATATTTTACATTTACAATATTTACAAAAAATGCATACAGGATCTCAAACTCAAAGAGCAAATTCAAATGTTTTCACTGTGGACTTTCAGTTTCTCTTTCTCCCTCTCTTCCATTCCCCCGCTGCCATCTTTTGTCTCTTTCTGTCGGTAATTCTCATCCTACATGGGACTGCTGTTCTCAGAGGTTCTTCAAGGAGGACGTTTACGCACAAGGAGGTTGTGTGCATGAGTGTGGAGAATTGCTCTCTTTCTCCTCGTACATGGCTGCTGATGGATGTATGTGCGCAGCGTTTACATACATGTGTGTCTTCTTACAGCATGTGTGCTTTTTTAAAAAGGTCTTCATGACCATAATTCAAAGTTTTTGATTCTAAACTCAATCAGGTAGACACACGCACACAGCACCGTACTGTCTTAAGTTCTCAAATTGTTGTATTGGGTGTGTGTGTGTTTGTCTGTGTGTGTGTGGTTGATTAAGGCAGGGGTCCCCAGGGCTCTGCCCCCCTCCCATCCATCAGTTTGATAAGTTCCTGAACAGGCAACATATTGCCTGGGACGCAAAGACACGGCCGGGGAGATCAATTTTGTCTGTCTTTGTGTGTGCTGTCACACACGCTCACATGACTACATACTGTCAGATGCACATAACCACACATACGGACTGATTTTAGCACACACACACTCAACGCCAAAACATCTAAAGGGAGGGCAGAGGTGAAGGGGGAGGGGAGAGTGAAGGTGTGTCTGTAGGTGCATGTGGGTGCAGGGGAGGTAGTAGGCTGAGCAGAGAAGGCAAGTGTTAACCCTCTAGACCCCATAACACCCAGGAGTGACCGTTATTTCAAAATCATTCTAAATACAGAAAAAAAGTCCTGAGCTTTGTGCTGCAGATACTTTAAGTTGTCATGAATAATTGGAACCACACATACACCTTATAACACTGAGATCTGTCCCACCTCCTCAGCTTTCACTGGCAGAGATGGGTGCTGTTGGGGAAGAGCAATAAAGATTCGACAGGGACGACTCGGGCTGCGACTTTTCCACACGAAAACTTTTTTTCTCATATAAGTTGCCAGAAACACTACCTACAACACCATTGTGGAAAATAACATGGACATGATCAGGTTTTGGTTCAAAATCATGTTCCATAATCACCATCAGTAAAAAAAAAAACAGGACCTGCTTGGCTCTCACTGCTGGAGATCGAGACTATTTTCAGGAGGAAGTGCGACGGAGAGTTGTCAGGGTCACAACTTTTCCATATATAAATTCGGTGATTTTTCCCATATAGGATGACAACTTAACATTAAAGGGTTAAAGAGCTTTTCATTTATTTTTAGGGGTATTTTTTCCCACCTTATAAACTTCTCTGGAAGCATTTCATGGGCTGTTTTCTGCTAAAAGAGCGCTAATGTTACACAATGAAAAGAAAAGCTTGATGATGTAGCAGCCGTATCAATTTATCTGTCATTGTTCATTTTTAGTTATTATTTCTCTTGACTATCATCCTCACTTATGTCTCCATATAACGTGAGGAAGGTTTGTCCAGCCTTCATTTCTGTGAACCTTGTTCTTCACAAGTAAAATTTTTCAAGCTGTGACTGAAAATGTAATAAATTCAATCTTGCTGTTCCCTCAGGTATTGTAAGTTTATTTATTGGCCTCCAAACTGCAACCAATCCAGACCCAGACTGGCCCTGTTTGTCCCATTAGCCATGAACACAGCGGCCAGGCTTCTGTGTGTGTGTGTGTGTGTGTGTGTGTGTGTGTGTGTGTGTGTGTGTGTGTGTGGATCAATAACCATCCTAGAGGTGTGGATAGTGAGGGGCAAGGTGAGGGTCAGGGTTAGCCGCCCAGTGTTAGGGAAATAAGTGGATAAACAGATGAGAAAGAGGGCGAGAGAGATTGAAGTAAATGAATTACAGAAGAGAAATGGAGAGAAAGAGATATTGACTCAGAGTGGAAGTGTGTATTTTCATATGAATTATTGGATTGTTTCATGTTTTCTAGCGAGTACACAATACAAAAACACATTTAGCAATTTATTTTTCCTTTTTTTTCTTAATCTTTGTTAAAGTAAAATTTCATTACTTTCTTGTTGCTCATATGTCAATTTCAATACAATTTGATACAATTAAAGAACCAATAAGCCAGTTTTTATTGGTGCACGGACATCTCAATTAATCAGTGGGTGAAAAGAAATGTGAAAAACAAATACAGAAATTAATAAGTTTGTGTAAATAAATTCAGGGAAAGAGGGAGACTAATACAGAAATCAAAATTAAAAACTTAAATACATTTAAAAATTAATGAATTAAGAAAAAATACATAAATTAATCAATATGTTGGAAAATTAGATGGGGGGAAGTAAATAGGGAACATTAATTTATTTATTTAATCATTTATTCATTTATTTTTAATTTCGGCAGTTTCAGTCTTCCATATGCAGATACTGAAATCTTTGTCTCTGTTATTATTTAGTTATGTATTGTTTTGTATAGAAACAAGTAGGTAAACCAGTGCCACACACAACAGCACTTATAGCCTAAGATAGTTTGCAATGCCCGTACCTGGATGGGCCTTTAAAATACATCAAACTTAGCAACAAATACACAAGAAACAGAACAAAACACACGTCCATTAAACTCAGACCTCAACAAGAAAATATAGAACAAACTATAACACTCCAAATCAAGAAGCACCAGATTAATTCAACACTGTTCTACATTTAATCCTGAACAAAAATAGAGCTGTATATTTAATAAAATTGACTCATATTTATCTAATATATGGTGTCAGATTTTTTCTCTTTTATTCACCCAGTTTACAGGAGAAGTCTGTAATATACCATGATGTCAGCAGAGATTAAGGAAACATGCTAATTTGAAATACTGGCTTCTCTGTGAGCAAGACAACAGCTGAGCAACCTACAGTGTAGTCATTGGTTGTCATTGTCAAATTACTATGTTTTGTTCATCTTGCGCTCCTGCAGTGTTCCTGCAGCCAGTCTGGGGAGGAGGAGGCAGGGGGAAACAACTCATCTCAACCATGGATCGTACATTAAATAGGAGGTCAACCTGTGTAATATACCGTCTGTGGCTCCGACTCGCTATTTGGACTACAGTACTCATTTTTGGATGCACAGTTATTACATATTGCTCATTTAAGAATGCAGAGATGTAAAAAATAAAATAAAATAAATCACGATCAAAAATAATGATCAAAAGATTCACAGAAATCTTCACAATACCGCTCCTTTTACAGTCAGGCTTTTATTGTAGCAGTCACTCAGGTTGCCTTCACAGCTGACAAACTTCTTTTACCAGTGATGGCTTCATCTGTTAGCCACACACACACACACACACACACACACACACACACACACACACACACACATCACACTCCAGCACGAACGGAGAGTACTAGGTTTTGCTTTCTATGTAATTGAATCAAATTCTCCACCACCAAAAAAAAGAAAAAGAAAAGAGGAAAATGTGGTGTCAGCATCTTCTGTTGGTTTTTGCATTGCCACTGATTGTCCTTCCTCCTCCACTCTGTAAACTATAATGGTACAAATGACTCTACAGGCCAGAATGAACTCACCAAACCTCCAGTAATCACAGAGACAACAGACAACAGGAAGATGTTCTGCTCTCATGGTGTTTGTATCTTGCTCCCCCTCTGATCATCTCTGTCATACATGCTAACTTGGGTTTTCCACATGTCACACACACCCACACACACACACACACACACACACACACACACACACACACACACACATACATATGCGTGCGCACACAGTCCTATTGTCATGATAATGGATTCTGTGTTGTTGGCTTTAGGGTCAAGAGGTCAACATAAGCTTCTTAATGGACTGTGAAATAACCCTAACTGCATTAACCTCCCAGATCTCACACACACACGTGCATGCATGCTCATACATATAAGTGTATACATGCAGACACACACACACCACTCCCCCACACATAAACACACAGAAGCTCAGATGCGATTGGATTGGTCTTTAATTGGTGGGGCGATCACACCTTGAGGATGGAGAGAAGACCCTTCAATCAGACGGAGTGATGGAGCGAGGGATGGAGAGGACGGGGGAGTACTGGATGGATGGAAAACAAATGAGGGAGCCCTAAAAAGAGGACACTGTTGTGTCATGCAGGACCGCAGAGCTTGTCCTGTGCTTGGACTCTTGCAGAGCACACACACTCACATATTCTCAAGCGTACATTAAGATAATGTGCTGTGCAAATACCGCTTTGCCTTTTAGAGTGTATTAGAAAGTGGATGATGTTCAAGTGCAGGCTCAGTTGGTATATAGGGAACCTGTGAGAGGCTGCCGCTGGCAAAGTTTGACCTCAGTCCAGTGTCATTCTCCATATGCTTCCCTCTAATGCAATTGTTCCTTTGTGTCTTTGCAGTTATCAAGTGGCAAATGGTGTCTATCTATCTATCTGTCTATCTGTCTATCTATCTATCTATCTATCTATCTATCTATCTATCTA
Source organism: Lutjanus campechanus (assembly GCA_027495735.1). NCBI lineage: Eukaryota > Metazoa > Chordata > Actinopteri > Lutjaniformes > Lutjanidae > Lutjanus > Lutjanus campechanus. The sequence continues at coordinate 29,134 of JAJHUR010130603.1, read as the reverse complement.
TCTATCTATCTATCTATCTATCTATGCATCCATTTAATCTAATTTATTTGTTACAAGACACATAGCTTGCGCAAATTGTGTGTTTTAGGGTTGCCCCCAGTAGACGTTACACCTTGATACCACTGGTCACATTGCACCTACAGCACAGTTCTGATCCGTTCCTCCAGACAGCTTCATGCTCCACCAGCAGCATTTCAGAATCAGAAATTTTGCCCGCCTGATTATATTTACTTGCTCAGATTGTTGTTGAATTTGTCTTTTTTTTTTTTTGATTGTTGTGCTTCTACCATTGGTAGAAGTAGGCTGTGTAGTTAAACATACAGTATGTAACATCTGCAGCTAGGGCTTTCTCTCACATTTAAACCATCTCAAAAACATAGTTTGATGATGTTGTGTGGGATCATGGGAGTTGTTTTCTTCACTTCACAAACAACCATCATAGCTGATGAAAATATATCTGACATGAAATCATGTTCATGGATGAAGTAATATTAAAATTTTATTCATGTTAAATTTAGTCATGTGTGCTGACTTTTTTCCTCACTGTCTGATGTATCCAATATATCCCGGTTTCCCAGAAGATAGAGCAACCAGCTATCAACGTCTAGCAGGAAATGTTCTGTTACCTTTAATGAATTACAGATTTCTCTGAGTAAGTACACAACTCAACAAAAATATATAACATATGTCAAGTGTTTTTGGTTTTTGGTCTGCACGGGGTCAAGCTGGACTCTCTTTGTCTGACTTCCTGCCTGCTTGATCTACTCTGTGTAGTTTGATGTGGTATCAGTTAAAAATAGACTTAGTGCATATTTGAAGCAGGGCAGAGTGGAAAGCTACTTGTGACATTTGTAGCTGTGATCAATGCAGGTGTCTGAGGTGCAGCCTTAACATGGTGCAGTCTTAACGCGACGCAGCTGTGCCCAGTAGAATCAAATGGTTAACTGATCAAGTTTTCATTTATCTGTAAGTCGCAGAAAAAAACAAAAGAAAAAAGAAAACACCTCATACTCCAATTGGGAGTTGCCACTTGCCTTTTGGCCTGGGATTGTTGCAAAATGGACTGTTTCTCTTTTAACACTGAGGTCAACAACACACAGCTACTACCTGCGCTGTAGCTGTCATTAGCCAGTTAGCTCAGACTGGAACACCAATGTCACAAAGATTGACGACTGGGATTACAGCACCAAGGTGATTTACAGCGGCTCAGACCTGGACTCTGATTCCAAGGATGATGAAGACATAGGTGGAGGCATGAAGCAGATTTGTAGCAAGTTAGTTTGTAAGTATACATGATTGATTGTGTTGGTAAGTCCACAAGAATTTGTTTTTGTGAAGTTGAAGTTATTTGTTCCCATGTTTTGAAGACTTGTGTGAGTTAACAAAATGTTCAGTCTCCTCGCTGGTCGATCCGACAAATTCAGTCATTCCAACTTTTGCCATCAGCATTTTAACAGGCAGCTTGCTTCATGCCCAAAACATAAATATTTATATATCCAAATATGTATTTAAAGAATTATATCGACCAGGAGAATCTTTAGCTGGGGGGAGCCCTAGTGTATTTCCTGTAGGCTATCTGTAACTTTTTTTCAATTTATTCACTTTTGAATGTGTTTGAGATCTTAGGATCACAAAGTTTATTTTAATCTGGCATCTAATCGAAATTCCAAACAATTTGACAAAATTTAACATCTAATATTGAAAACAACCTTTCAAGATTAAATTCCTCCTCTCCTCTCCTCTCCTCTCCTCTCCTCTCCTCTCCTCTCCTCTCCTCTCCTCTCCTCTCGTGCCAAATGGGTGTCTCCCTGAGAGGGGCTCACAGTGGATTTTGGGGGGGATTTAGCTCCGTGTCTTAAATCAGTCTTAATTTTTGCTCTCTGCCATTAAAGAGCCGCCATTAAGCTCTTCTCTTCTCGCCTCATTTCCCTCTTCCTCTTGTTTCACTTTTTCAATTTGTGTGAGAGGGGGAGTTCACTCCTCATAAAATTTCACTTTGGCCAGCCTATCATTTGCATCTGAGCCAATAAATAGCAATTAGCATTAACAATTAAACCAGCCAGTGGAACCGCGGGCAGCTCCCTGAGATGGCCTGATGGATGGGAAGGTGGATAGGAAGGAAGGGAGGGAAGGTTCTGTGTGTGTGTACGTGTGTGTGTGTGTGTGTGTGTGTGCGTGTGTGTGTGTGTGTGTGTGCATGTGTGTGTATGTGTGGCTACTTACTACATGAACTCTCACAGGGCAATCCGTATATCTTGCATTTTCATTTTCTTCCCAAAGCTAATTTATCTACTGTCTCAGTGGCCTAATCACAACACACACACATGCAGTGTGGGCAGAAATGCCAAGCTGGCACGCCATTTGGTACTCAGATATCGCACAAATTTTACTTGTTAATTACACTCATTAAATAACAACTGTTTTCGGCCTTCCGTTTTATTTTATAGTTCTGTTTTTCAGCACCGTGCAGTCTTTCAGGTTCATTCATAAACGTCTGATGTAATGAGGCCACCCCTGGCCTGATAATGTCTGTTGTGTCAAATTGTGTTGCTATTAACACATATTTAGTGGAGACTGATATTATTTTTAACACAAGTGGCGTCATGCTCTGCCTATTGATCCCCAAAGGAGAAATCTGTCCTGTTGGTATATGTTGGAAAAAGTTTCACTTTCCAAGTTAGTGACTCCTTGCAACTTGAAAAAGATTACGACATAAAAAATAACAAAAAAAAAAGTAAAAAAAAAAAATATATATATATTTAATTGGTACCCCCTGCTATTTGGAATTGAAAGCTCAATGAACCAGAGAGACTGGCTAGAAGAGAGCATTTCTGAATACGGCTTAAACATGCAGTTTCACAAACGGTGGTAACAAAAAAACCTGACTGTCTTGTCTTGTTGTGTCTTGTTATTATGCAGCCTGTCCTCACCAGGAAACAAGTGTCTAGGTCGTCTGTGCAAGCAGCTTAGTAAGACCCAAGTATAGAGACTAAGTCTGCATTTTGAGTCCTGTGCTGTGGGTACTTTGAAGCATTCTTGCATGTTGTTTTGTCATTATCATTGGCAATCAACTTATTCTGTTGTGTGGGTATGAGGATGAGGTGTAGCCATTATGACTTAGAATTTCATAATTGCAAGATAAAGATTTCACAATTATCTCTGCAAGGCATAAGCCTGGAGGTTATACTGTGATTGCTTGTGTGCATTATGAAATTCCATGATCTTTATCCCATCATTGTCAGATGATGATAATTTCTCATAATTAGAAGGTTAAAAAGGCACATTTATAGGAAAAAGTTTTTTTTTTCTTTGATGAATGGAATGCATTTTTGTATACATTTGTGCATGAGACCAATATGTGTCCAAATACAACAAGCATTTATGATTCAGTGCAGCTGACACGCGTGTGCAGACTGTCTCCGCGTCCCCTACCCCCCTGTGTGCACCTCCACTGTGCTGGCGGTGAGAATATTGTTGGTGGCTGGTGACGATCAGTCCATCTCCATACATTAATCACCACCAATAGAAAGCCCTGACACAGCAACTACAGCAGTGCCACTGCCCTGCCTAACAAAGCATAGAGCAAGGACACACAGTGCCAACAGCGGAAAGACAGAAAAGAGGAAGAGAGGGAAAGAGCGTGTGTGTGTTGGGTGGAGGGTGCACAGAAAGACAGAGAGAGGGGGAGCTGGATGGGGAAATATGGAAATGTAGAAAGAAAACAATCATGCTTTATGTTTCCCTCTCTGTCCTAACCTCTCTCTTTTTGTCTCTCTTTCTCCGTCTCTTTTTTCTCTTGTTCTCCTGGTTTTTATTGTTATTACCACGGCAGCACCATTAGAGAGCTCTACGTTCTTCTCCACTGGAGCAATAAATGAAGAGGGCCTCACTCCTTTTTCCTCCTCATCCTCTCCTTTCTCATCCCTTCTTCAGGTCCACGCTCGTCTCCTTTCTCACTTCCTGACGCCTTCTTCTCAGTTCTCCTCTCCCCATCTGCAGTCTTCCTCTCATTCCTTCTCTTTTTGTTCTCTTGTCCTTTCTTTTCTTTTTTCTTGTTTGCTTTTTCTAACATTTAGTTGTCACTTTTGGATTTTGCACTTCTCTTTCTTTCTTTCTTTCTTTCTTTTCTTGCACAATGTGCTCTTTTCTCCTTTCCCGTCATCTGCTTTCATGGCAGACTATCGCAATCTACCCATAACACAAACCCTATGACCTTATCCCACTTTGTAAATGACACACACACACACACACACACACACACACACACACACAGGGACTATGTAGAGTGCAGTAATACTTGTAAGGGACAGATGCTGCAGCCATGACAAATCACCCTCTGTGATTAAATGCTGGTTTGCGTGGAGTACAATGGAAACACTTTGGACCATTAATTAGTGGTCCAAATGCACAAACACAGCAGTCAGACACCAACTGAAGACTCATTACATCACACCTCCTTGATGTCATCACTGTTGCGGTTCGGCATGGTCACTCCTGTAACCAGCCCCGTGCCTCTGAGGACTGATCACACCTTTTAGGAAAATTAGACCTTCATTAATTTAGTTTTTTTCAGTCAATCAGATGTGTGTGTGTAATGTGAAAGTGACAGTCATAGAGGCACACAGCTCTGCAGCTCCTCAAAGACTTAAGATAATTATTTGGTTTACTGGCACTTAGTCTATGTGCTTGAGTTTCACTTCAAAGTTCACTTGATAAGAAAATTAATACTGAACACATGTGTTTGGTGATTATAAACAATGAATGAATGAGATACTCATTTGCTATACGTAAGGTTGTCTATGACTTTGTGACAACTAAATGAACTGACAGATTCTCTGCTCTCTGCTCTTATTTCTAGGATTTGACACTCCCACTAAAATTTAAGAATCATGTAGATGTAGTGACTAAAGTTGCATAAAGAAACTTTTATAAATTTAGAAACAGGAAACCGCTTACATTTATATTGGAAATAGATTTATGTATTCCATGACTTTATAGTTTATTTTATTTAGAAATTCCCTTTAGAAAGGGAAAGTACAAATTAGTGTATGCTATATTTAGAATAGAAGGAAATCACTGTTATATGAGCCAAATATTGCTCTCTCTTGCTCAACCAGACTCCATTGGTGAAATCAGTCATTTTACTTTGCTGAACATGGGAGTTGCTGGTCTACCACTGCCTCAGTCACATGATACTTGGCCTATATAAATGGCAGTTCCCCATCAAAGAAGGCTGTCCGACAACAAGGTAAAGTGGTGAAAATATTCTGAACATACTATACAGTGAAACTGATATTAATTCTTTTAGGTGGGCCTTTTTAAGTGGATAAAATATGTTCTGAACCTGTTTGCAACAGTACATTGCATAGTTTCTGTGCCTGTTCTCCTCTCTGCTTCTCCAAACTGGAAGCATGCCAAATGGCATCTCCTGTAGGTAATATACTGACTAGTACCTCATGTAACCCCACTTTAAATAATCCAAACTATCCTTTAACAGTCACATTCTATAGTGCAATGAAACTTGGGATTTAATTCATTTTCATGGAACTTTGTCATTTGTATTTTCTGTTTATTGATTTTTCTGTTCTAGATTTGGAAATATTTTTTCTTTTGTACCGTATTTAAATGTTTCATAAAATGAATGTATGAGTGAATAACGCAGCTTCCAATATTTGTGCGTTCTTTGCGTCTCTACCTTCACTCAGGGTGAAAACAGTGAGAGATGTGGTTTTCAGACAGAGACAATAAAAACTGTGATGAAAATGCAAAATTGTGTGAATGTTGTATAGAAAGCTTATATTTTCACATATATTTCATAACACACAAAACCATTTAATTTGTGTTGCCATAATATATTACAGTTAAATAAAAATACTTTTATTCAAGCCCACCTGCAAATGAGCCCCAGTGACTGCAGACAAGGGGAAAAGTTAAAGAAGGATCCATGCTGAGAGAAGCAAGAGCTAAAAGACACTAGGAGTCCTAACACTGAAGACTTACTATCAAACCCCAGCCAGCACACACAGAGTTTCATATGAAGACGTTGGAGTCAGCTGCCCTATCAAGTACACCACATGGTATGAGACGAGACACAGACACAGCATGCAGACAGAAGGACAGAGATGTAAAGTGAGTAAAGGAATATATGGAGTTGTAATGGGTGGGATAAGGTAGGGAGACGTGAGCGGTGGTTCAGGGAGCAGATGCCAAAAATGTATGACAGTGAGTGTCAAACAAGGAGAGAATGAGGGTGGAGGGAGCAGTGGGTGGCAGCAAGGACAGGTGAGCGAGAGGAGATGATGGGAAGAGTGTATTAAAACGAGACTGAAGGGCATTCTGGTTGGGAAAAGGACTAAGATACATGCTTTGTATTCACAATACTGCGCAGTGATTGTGACCTTAAAGGGTCATATCAAATGCTGATATTGTTTTTGTAATGAAAATGATTTTGTAGTAGACAAAAAACAAGCCTTTGCCCTTTAACTTTACATATTTAAGTGTAAAAACACAGAAAGGTTTACACAATTCTGTGTGGAAAAAGTATTAAAATTAATCAGTGGAATCAACTAATCTTTTCACATTAACTTTATGAAAATATATATAAGTTTTATTATTAAAATTAATTAAACTGAACATTTGAACTTATTGTGCTTCTTACGTGAAGTCTTTTGACTTGAAATGATGAGCTGAATGAATGTACTGTATTCAGTTCAATCAACTCATTAAATTCAAGTTTATAAAGAAACTTTATCAGCACATTATCAGACTTCCCAGCATGCTTTGTTTGAAACTTAAAACTCTCCTGAGACCATTCTTTGTTTGAAGAAGAAAATATATGATTAAAACTCGCTGTGCAATTGTGTATTTTACACATGGGGAGTGGTGGCCTAGAGGTTAGAGAAACAAGTTTATGACCAGAAGGTCACAGGTTCAAGTCCTTAGACCGGCAGGATAAATCTGGGTGGGTAAAGTAAAAGGCAGCGTTTGCTCCTCCTTCATTCAGCAACCTTAGTGGCCTGCAGACTGTGGTTGTACTGAGCCGAGTGTTGAATTCAGTCCCCACTACCTTACTCTTTAAATTTAATAAATTCACTAAGAGCCGTTTCATATGTCGTCTTTCAGTACAGTTCTTTGTGTGAAATGAAGGACCGACTTCACCGACTGTGACTGGAGAGTTGTTGGTTCAAATTAATATCTTAAGCTTGTTGAACATGTTTTCTTATGTACAACTCAATTAATATAAAGCTTATTTGTTTTGAGTCATCACAAAATGACCTAAATTTGTCTTTTCTGTTTCAGTCAACTTCAAATTTTGAGGCAGTCTGGACAATAACTTTTTATGTTAAAACAAATAGGTTATTATTTACAGCGCACACAAAAAAACTCTTTAGTGTCGTCTTAGATATCCTCTTGTTTTGCATCATATACTGCAGAATAGGGCTGGGTGATATGGGCTTATGGATAAAATCAAATACACAAGTATCGTAACAATATTGTAGGATGACTATTGGTGCTTTCAGAAAATATTAACACAATGAGATTTTTGGTAAATAATTGTCAGTAATGTGGATATATAATATGTAATAAGGATATATAATAAGGCTCAAGTTATGCCATTTCATGATATAAAAATATCTAAAATCTAGGACAGTATCTAGTCTCATATCTCAGTATCAGTATAATATGAATATATTGCTCAGCCCTACCACAGATACGTTATAAAAGCATTATCGGAAAAGAATGACTAGATTTAGACGTTTTCCATCAAGGGCATGTGGTTGTGTTCAAAATTATTTTAGCTCAAGTGAAATAAAACTATAAACAAAAAACAATAATAAGTAATACTTTGAGCAGCTCAGTGCCACGTCTAAAGCTGAGCGATCTATGAAACTTCATAAAACTTCAAAAACTGAAAGACCTTGAATAAGGGAGGAAGTGATGGCAGGCTGGAGAGGTGAGAATGAGAGGATTATGTGGTAATAGGGAGTCAAAAAAAGTTTTTAAAAGTCCCTCCAGTAAAAGTAACAGTTTGTGGAGACTGTGGAAGAATGTTCTGTATGTGTTGGCAACTGCCTTATGAAAACACACATTAGCCTTCCAGACAAAATCTAAATAGCAGATAGCAGTGAAGGGTGGATGGATGGGGGGCAGGATTAACAAGTCTATACCTGCTCTTGAAGACAACGACAATGTGCTAACATTTTACTGACACATCGGGCAGACAGACGACTGGGAAGGAGGGAGGGAAAGAGTGGGGATGCCAAGGTCAAGGTCAATAAATCAATGAGAAAAGTCAGGAGGACCCTATGCAAATGCAATATGCATATACGTATATAGTATATAACACCTACTTTTGACTTTTCAGTCACTCCTGGATTAAAATACTTGTATCACTCTACAGGTTTCTGTCTCTCTGTCTGTGTCTCTCTTCCAAACACTCGACCACTTGGTTATTTTGGGTTCTCCATAGGAAGTGCTGCTTCTCACCTGACGTCCCCGAGACATGGATTAATTTCTGAGCCGACGCCGCCAGGATGCTGTGTGTGTGTGTGTGTGTGTGTGTGTGTGTGTGTGTCTCATGTAACTCATCTCAGGGCAATCAGTTGTTTGGGAAATTGCTGAGGGAGGTGTAATATACTCCCCTGCTCGCTGTAATTTTCACTCTTTCCCACTCTCGCTCTCTTTTTATGTCAGATTTTGTTTCATTCTTTTTTCTTTCTTTCATACAAATTGTAGAAAACATGACGCAGGTTGATGTATGCAGCATGACGTTTGGCTGGAGAATTAGTGCCTCATTTACAAAAATATTCTTAGATTTACACTTGAATTTAGGATAATTCCCAGAGTGTTTGATTCATAAAAGATACTGAGGATAAAAAACGTTTCTTACACAGGTTCTAAGAGGCCCATTTGTAACTTATACACCTGTGATCCATACATTTCAAATGAACTTAAAATTGACAGCACCTGCCTTACAACCTGTGATTTCCACAGATTTGAAGCTAGGACAAACTAGGGTTTAGTCAGGAATAGCCATGGTCCAAAAGATGAAAGCAGACCTTTTGGAAGATGAGATCACAGCGATGGTAGAGAAACCAGGCAACACGCATTATTCTGTGGACTAAATAGTTGATTGACAAATGCATAGCCTAGTCACAATTAATGCTTCACACCTTTAACTGAACATTACTATCACATTGTTCATAGAGTGCCGAAAATCTGAAGTTCGCCACAGGCTTGGGTGCATGTGCGAACTGCAATACCCTGACATAACCAGCAAGAAAAATCACTGAAGTCAACTCTAGACTAGATAAGATCATTTCCACATCAAAATATGGTTTTATAAATAACTATTCACACGTGGTTTTCTGTGAAAGCCAGGGTTCTTCAATATTTTTCAGGCTATGGGCCCCTGCGTTGATAGAGAGGTGGAGAAGGGACCCTGTACTACTATGCTTGTTTGTGTACCTGTAGCTGCTAAGTCAGCAGCAGTTGTATCATGGCTAACGTTAGCCTCAAGCTCTGCACTGTAGTTTCTGAGGTGGATGGTATGTCGGAGTCTCTTGCTCATTAAGTTACAAAACGATAAGTTGTGTCTTACAAGAGTGCCTGTACACTTAAGATAATAACACAGTTAACTGGCTGATATATAGCGTAACTAGTTTGCCATTATGTTAGTCATATTTGGATTAGTGTTAATGTGTATTTACATTTGTATTAATGTTTTTGGGAAAAAGCTTATCAAACAACAATTTGGCATTTTATAAATGAGGGCCCAGGCTGTTTTTTGCCAAATTACAATGGTGGAAAGTAAGGTGCCTGAGAGAGCTCATCATACACGACTTATGAACACAAGCAAGTGAAGATATTTTGGTTGTTTTTTTTTCTGTTTTGTGCTCCTTTTTTCTTTTTTTAAAAACAGTTTCTTCAGCATTTTTGTATTTATTTAACACCGAACAGAATAAAAGCAAACAGTTCATTGGGGAGAGGTATATGGGGGTATGTGCCTTAAACTTACAGCCTCTTCTGCATTTGATTTCTAAATCTAAGAAGCTATTTTCAATTTGGTGATGATTTTTTTTTTTTTTCATTTTCTTCTGCTTTATCATGATGACTCTATGTCATAGGAAGCAATAACACAAGCAATATTACAAGACGTTACACAATGTTGTAATTTGAGCAAACTTTATCACATGGGATCAAGGGAAGCAACACCTGTCTTGCTCCTGTGGAATCACAACTGAGTGTTTGGCTGCAGTTAGTTTCCTTAGTTTTCATAATGAGGTTCTTTTGCTTTTTCTCTTAAACCTACATACCTTTTCCCTCCTAATCCCTTCCAACTAACCTTTGTATCTTTCTACAAGCTTTCCTCTCTGTCTCCCTTTCTTCTCCCTTTTCTCCTCCCTCTCCCTCCCTCCCTCCCTCCCCACTCAGTCTCCAGCGTCTCCCTCAGTGCCCCCAGTGAGAGCAGCTAAAATTAAGTGGTGCCACTTCTCAATGACACTTTAATGATAGCACCACTGCTCCGCACACAGAGACGGGAGAGGTATGAGCATCTGCTAAAGATAGGCCCCTCAGACACAAACACACAATGCACACACACACACACACACTCGCACACATACACACTCGCACACACTCACACGTCCAAACGAGTGAGCCTCCCTTTGTCTCGCCTGCCACAGGGACCGTGGGGGACGGGTGGAGTCTAATTAAGAGCGTCCGTAGGGATACGTTTGTGTCTGCTTCTCTCTCTCTCTGTGTGTGTATGTGTGTGTGCACGCGTGTCATTCCAGCTTGGCATCACCATCACCTGCCTGGCACGGCCATTATGGCTGGCATCTTAGAGAGAGAGAGAGAGAGGCAGAGAGGGAACTGATTGCAGAGCGAGACACGGTGTTGCTTTTAGTTGTTTTAACATCTCATTTGGGTGCAAACAGAAAGAGAGAAGTTTAAGTTTGTTTCTCCTTTCATCAATGATGAAAGTGCTTTTTCAGTGTGACCAAACTATGTCCTTAAAGGGATAGTTTGGATTGTTTGAAGTGGCATTGTATGAGGTACTTATCAATAGTCAGTGTGTCACTTACAGTAGATGGCAGCTGGTACACCCCCAGCAACTGAACAATTAACTTCTGTAGATGGTGTCAGCAACAAAAGGTATTCTAGTCACCAAAAATAAATAAATAAATAAATATCAGTTTCAATGCACACTATACATATAATATTTTCACCACTTTGACAGGAAGCCGCCATTATACAAGTCCAAATTCCACTCTCTTGCTAAGAGCAAAGGGTAAAATCAGTCATTTTATCTTGAAGAACACAAGAGTTGCTCTTCTACCACTGCCTCAATCTTTTAATTTATTTGTGTTATTGTGTGACGTCTGTGTTTTAAAATAGTTTGGATTCAAATGAGACTCTGCTTCTTAATACTGATTATCAAGAAGTCAAGTACTGAAAGAGAATACTTTTAGATTGGTAGCTGCTTTTATTTAAGCAAAGTACTTGTAAACACAGATGCTTTGGGAAGTTTGGCATATTTTGTTAAATTTAAAAAGGGTTTTATTGTGAAAGATACCAGATTAGCCCCGGTGATGAAAAAATTTAATGATACCAATCTCTATTTATAATTCTGAGTGATTATTTCTATGATCATTTGCACATGCATTTTTTTCTTAAGTGGGTCCATGTGTCTGTTCATGTGTGTTTGCTGTCAGGCTGTTAAGAGCCTCCTGGTAATGGAGTTCCAACATGTTCTTAATGTTGTCAGCATTAAGCAAGTGGTTGATCAATTAGCTCACTACTACCCTTACAACGTCAATACTGTGACTTTAAATCCTGTGTCAATAATGTAACATAAACTGCCAAAACGCTGGTAATCACATAACACTGACACCAAACTACTCACTGTGAGATTATTACACTAGTAACCATCATAGACACCTACATTGACCTGCACCTGTCAGTGATTTCACATTTGTCAGACACAGATACAATATTTCAAATCTCTATGTGCTGCTTTCAGACTTATTTACTATCTGCCTGTTGACAGCATTTATTTATGAAAAGGAGAAAGCAAGAAAAACTTACGTATGCATGTGTATTTTGTGTATGTGTGTGTGTGTGTGTGTGTGTGTGTGTGTGTGTGTGTGTGTGTGTGTGTGTGTGTGTGTGTGTGTGTGTGTGTGTGTGTTGAGGTTACCATCAGGTCAAAGATGCAGCTGCAGGGAGAAGTGCCAAGTGACATTTTAAGATTCCCTCTTCACCCCCCCGTAACACACGCACAAACACTCACAGAGACACACACCCACTGGGGTCTGACTGGACTAGACAGGTCATCAGCACTGCGATGCAGGCCCTCACCCTGACTGGCACTGCGTGCGCACACACACACACACACAGACCACACAGACACACACGTACACAGACCAACGCATGTCACTTTGTGGCAGATGAGATCAGAGATGTTCTCTTTTCAGCAGACGTCACATTCTGAACTATGTCTGCCACACACACACACACACACACACACACACACACACACACACACACACACACACACACACACACAAAACACTGCCAGACTAAGTTTGCCCTATTTAATGCAGATGACAACATTCAGTAAGAGATGACCT
>JAJHUR010130600.1:0-11753 GCA_027495735.1 Lutjanus campechanus | reverse complement strand
CATGGAGTCGATGGTCATTCAGACTGTGACTCCTGCTGATGGTCAAATGTTTTATGAGCGTCTGTAGTGGGGCGTTGTCTGTCTACACACACACACACACACACACACACACACACACACACACACACACACACACATGCAGTGTGAGTGGTGAGTGATGGTTTTCTCATCGGGCATTCATGGTGAAGTTATGTCTGAATAAACTGTTTTACCATCTTGTCGTTATTCTTTCCTGTCATCTTTGCTTGTTATATTTTTTTTTTCAAATTAAAGGCATAATATGCATAATTTTCCTAAAAAGGAAATATAAATATATTGCTTCTAAATCAGAGGTCTTCTTCAGGTCATGGGCTGCTGATGGAGAGACTAATATTTCCAGGACTTTTCTCATTTGGGCTCAATCGTAGCTGCTAAGTCAGCAACGGTTGTTGCACGGCTAACGTTAAAGGTGACAGTCTGACCCTCTGCACTTCCAGCGGTGGTTTCTGAGGTAAGATGTAGGAGGTCAGCTAGCTTACGTGATTGCGCAAGGATTCATGGGTAGCCTTTTGTCAGTGTTGTGTAAATTAAGTGGCTTTTTTTTAAACAACAGACTGATTTATCTTTGCTAATAATATGTTGGATTCATGTTCATGTGTATTTTTTAGATATTTTAATACTGAAAACAAAACTTACAAAAAATGATTTTATACAAGCATGCAGTCAGAGCAGACTGAGGATCATTTAGCCTGTATTCACACAAAATCCAGCTGGTGTGAGATGTGAGATGTTTTCTTCATTCTTTAGAGTGTAAACTGCTGTGTTTTATTTCTTAATTTAAGTGGAAGTTATGTCTTCAGGTTGTCAGAAAACTGGAGACTTTGGGAAGTAATTGTGCCAGAAAAAGCCGTGCGAGCAGTTTCCTCCTGCTTACAGCCTTCTTGCTAAGCTAAACTAACTGACTGATGGTGGTTGCATCATATTTACCACAGAGACATGAGAGTGGTTTTGATATTAGCTGTCTTACAATAAAGTATTTCTTTCTCAGCCCTCCTCCGTATCCACAGCTGGTCCTGAGTGTCCTGCTGTCCCTCATTGAAATCTTACATCTCAGGCAGATAATCATGCAGACTAATGACTCATGAGGTCCAGACCTGCATGTTTATGTCCAGATACGAAAACACTTTGAGTGGTGACTAATGGTTTACTGAAATATGAAAGTTTGTATATGACCTATGGAGTGCCTTTTGAATTTAGAGATGATACAGTTGACTCAAACAACCAAAATGATTCAGTCCATGACTTGATTAGCACAAGTTATAACATTGACTAGGTAGTCCTACTTATCTACTCAACCCTTTGGAGACTAAACATTATTATAATAAGTTATTTTTATTACTGTGTTACATTAACACTTCTTATGTTTGCATAAACCCTCTCATCATACACTCACGCTGGAATCACCAGAGAATTTGGGACGTGTGTTTTACTGTCACATAAGTCAGTAACTGAGACATAAACAGTTTGATCTTGTGAACCACAGATAACTCTCCACTTTGGTCCAGTCAGAACTATCTTGACAAATATTTCGATCGAAATTTTACAAACAAAGTGGCATGTGGCATTCCCATAAGCCTTAGCTGTACTTTGTGATTAGTGCTAATTAGCAAATGCTTGCTAACACACTAAGCTAAGATGGTAACTGCAAAATATAAACATTTTAACATTGCCTTTGTGATGATGTCAGCATGCTGACATTAACATTTAGCTGTGCAGCCTCACGAGAAAGGCTGCATGGCTGTGGGCTCTGAGTCTTGTTTTGGTTGGGCTTCGGCTGGGCACACAAAAAAGATTATACTTTGTCTTGATTTGGTTTTATCAAAGAGATGAGATGGTTTATGACTTTCAGATATTTGGAATTTTAAGCTTAAAGTGGAAACAGACAGCTTTATGACTCTCCCCCTGGCATTTCCAAGTGGCTTCTATTGTTTGTGGTGCTCTCACAAGGACAACATCTGTACACATCAGAGTCCAGCTCTGTGGAGAAATGATCAACACCACCTTGAAAATAAGAGAAGAAAGAAGCACGTTCACCAGTGCAGTGGCAAGTTGTAGATTCTGTCGGGGTCTGCGGGTCGTGTCCGAAAGTGAACCCAACATTTGCAAAACTCTCGCAAGATTTCCTCATAGTTTGGGTTAAAATGATCACTCTTGCGTGATCTTTAGCCAGCTGGGGATTCTTTTCCCAATACTGTCTGCTGTTGCCTGCTGACTGTGACACATCAGTTACGAATGAAAGTACCTTTTTCGATTGCTTTTCTTTCTAAAGTTTGATGCTACTGTTGGAGCAGGGAGAACTGCGCAGGTTCTTCCTGATTTCCTCGACATCATTGTCAAAAGAAAGATTACTTAAAAAGTACATGCAAAAGTAGAAAATTGGACAGCTTGCATTCAAGTGTTGTTCTTTAATTTACTGGCGGCTGACAGATAGTCATACGAGGCTCATAGGGAACAGGGATGGTGTCATTATTGTATAGTATTGTTTATACTGTGCAATCAGCATTTACTTCATAATGAATAAGTGGTCTCTTCCCACTTTAAAAGCATTTCAAAAACATTTTGACATCAAATGATGTATGTACACATATATTTTCTTCCACAGATCTGTGAGGTGCAACGATACTCTAACATGACTTACGCTGAGTGAAAATAAGCATCAAGTCACTTTGTTATATCTCCATTCATATGTATCAAAGGTACACTTATGATGGCTTGGTTGAATATATTATCTTTAAACCAAAATGGCACCATAAAAGTTCAAATTGTTTACCTTTAGCTTCACTCGACCAGGCGACGTGCATTTGCCAACACCCCATTTTAACCCTCGTAAAGCCTCCACTGTTTATCTCACAGAGTCATTTATGATAAGACAGTGCTGACGGCAGTGTTACACCCATGCACACAAACATTAACAGACATATACTAACACACACACACACACACACACACAGTAACGGTAACGGATGTTTGGAAAACCAGGCAAATAAACCAGGCTGCGGTGTGCTGACCCCCGTGACTCCCGACAGAAGGTCAGAGGTCAACAGTCTGCTCAGGAAAGACAACATTATTATGTCGCTTTCAAGTCAAAACCTCCCGACTGCAGTTTTAATATTGCCTGTTAAGAGAAGCGGATTTAGATGTAAAGCTATAGTCTACACACCATTTTAACTGTATTACTATGAGCCAAAAGTAATTAAAAAGCAACATTAACCAGAGTCTTTGAAATGATTAAATTAAATGTGTAACTCTTCAATTTCCAGGTCCCATAATTTCATGGTAAATAGGTGGTATTATATTTGAAATTTCTTAGAAATTACCCACAAATTACTAAAGTATTTCTGATTCTACATTGTTTTCAGTATTTGTCACTGGATTATTGCCACTTTCAAAGTCAAGTGAAGTCAAATGTTATTCATGTAGCCCACAATCACAAATCACCATTTTCCATTTGCGTTTTACAGTCTGTACAGTGTGCGACACCACCTGTCCTGTAGACCAGTTGTTTCTGCAGTAAACCTTTCATAAAGTATTTTAAATGTGTTTATTGATTTACTGATGAGAGAAAAAAAAAAAACAAAGCCTGTTAATTCCACCCGAATGTGTTTATTTTGTCTTATTTATGAACCAGGCTCAAATGTCCTGGAAGAACTGAGAAAACTCAAAAGGCAGTTTTTTGAGTTTTTTGAGGCCCCAGCTCAGACTCTTAAGTTTTTAAAAGGTTTTGCCAGCTGAAGTTTTGTGGAGATGATTCACTTTTCCTTTTTCCCTTTTCCCTTTTCCCTCTTGGGGGTTTTGGAAACCCCCAAAAACTATATTTCAGAAATTACCGAGTAAACTGGAAGTGAAAGTGAATAATGGTTTCAAACACCCAAATAACGATAAATCAGGTTCACTGTGAACAATTTTTGAAATACATTTTTTTTAGGGGTTTTCTAAAACACAAAGATTCAAGTTTGTCTAACAAAGAAAAGTCGCAACATTAAAATGTAACCACAAAAGACGCCATTTACACCATGTTTTTAGCCGAAATGTCAACTGTAGCATGTAGCAGGTAGCATGTAAACATGGCGTCGATCTTGCGATATTTTCACACGTGCATCCATTAAGAGATATACGAAGTCTCGTGATACATCCGCCATGTTTACAAGCCTGTATGCATGCATCAAGATAATATGAGGTGATGCAGAAATGGCAGGAAAATGGTCAGGAACATTCATCTATGCACAGTTTCCTTCCCAGGATGTATTAATAAGGCCTGCTGTGAATTGCGTTATGATGGTTTGTCATTTTAAAAAAAGTAGGTCCCCAGAAAAAAAAAGAAAAAAAGGTTGAGAAACACTGCAGGGGAAGAAATTGAAGAAACCTCAGGGATCCCCCTCCCAGGATGGACAGATTCAATACATGAACAGTTTGTCGTAAATGAAACTGAACAATAAAAACATTGTTCTCAGATTAATAAATGGAGACGAAGTGTTTAATTCGCACCACAGTCACGGAAAGCATGCTGCTCAATCTCTGTCATTCTCAGTTTCTTAGTTCAGGCGGAAAATTATGTAGAACACACACACACACACACACACACGCACACACACACACACACACACACACACACACACACACACACACACCACAGATGGGTTGAGCAAGGCTTTGGGCAGGGCAGGGTGTGTTCTACAGCATGTCTGTGGTCATCAGTGGTGGATCAGTAATTACACAAGTCCACTGATGCTCTTGAAATATCCTGATTTATTTCCCTAAAATCAAGCCTGATTAAAGGAGATAAATAAAGACTGAGCAGACACATATTGTTGCTGTAATTGTTATTCTCATATCTGTGTTGGTTCTGGGCCTCAGGACTAAAAAGGGGGAACCACTGCACAGTGTGTCATCATCTAAAAATAGTACTTAGTAGGTACTGCCTGTTTTAATAAGCCAGTGCGTTTTCCAGATAACTGATGGGGGGATTCCAGAGCATCCAGAGGAAACGTCCAGATGCAGCTGTGTGTGTGTGTGTGTATATATATCCGTGTATATGTGTTACAGCGGGACACTGATGTGGTTTTGGATGTTTGACTTGTATGACACAGCTGTTGAGGCCGAGCGCTCACCCCCCGACCTGCCGCCTAAAACTCACTTCCACATGTGTGTGTATGTTTTTCTCGTCCACAAGTGCTGATTTTGACGTGTCCGTCACAAAAGCAATTGTGGTTAAGTCTTATGACAGCTAAAAAAACTGATATCATGCAGATGGAATGAAATGAAATGGCTGTTTCCATTTCTGATATCGCAAAAATACGTGGTGCTAAAAAACTCAGTTCTTGGAGGCTGTGTTGACGAGGATCAGATCATGTGTGTAATCCATCTGTGGTGCAGAAAGTAAAGGGTGGAGGGCTCCAAACATTGGGTCAGCCAGAAGCATTTGCCAAGTATTGTTGCTATGTTTTTGCATACTGATCTATATTATTGTTAAAGGAATAGTTCACCCAAAAATGAAAATTCAGTCATTATCTACTCACCCTCGTGCCGATTGAAGGTTGGGTTTATTTCGTTAGTCCACAAAACACTGCTGAAGTTTCACAGAAAAACAGCGTGGCAGAATTGCACACTGTCACAACACACACACCCACGTCAGACGGTGTGCATGTGAACGTTGCTCTAAGGAAAGGATCTGTAGTAAACATTCAGGGTAAAAACATGGTGAAAACAACATTTTTCAAGTCAAGTTGGCATGTCAGAGCTTTAGGAGACTTGGATTATACACCAGAGGAGCAGAATGGAGGCATTTCATGTTTTGATTCTGTTGTTTTTTTTATATGTGCACAAGGTTAAATAAACCTTGTATATGAGCATAGCGTGGATTGGGAAAAGTCGCACACTGGCAATGACCACGCACTAAAGCTGACTAAAAGTAAGTATTCTACTCACTTGTTCAGACATGTTTGAGCCAAAAGAGCCAGAAAACAGCGGCTTATCAACTATCAAATTCTCTAAATCTGCAGGAGGATGTTTTTTTTCTTCTTCAGCGCAGGGTTGTTGAAACTGAAGTGACTAAGAGAGTCCATATCAGCCCATATTAGAAGGTACATTTGCGACTGACCGTTAAAGAGGGAGGAGCAGTGTCACTCATGAGTCAGCTCATGGGGCTTATGTAGTGGAGACTAATGGTTCCATTGTGTCACTGAGACATGTTCCAGATTCAGCAAAAAAAATCCTGAACATAGAAATTGTGAACAACAGTTTATTGGTTTAACTCCACAATTCTTTTAATGTTTTCAGCAGCAATGTTCTAACATGTAAAGTGTGTTTAGAATAAAAACCCAATAGCATAAACAAACGTATATAGATGTAGGCAGCGGCAGCACACTGTCAGAATGTCGTCCCAGACCATCTTTGGTAACAAGACCGTGACCGTGAACTTCTCTCACAGTGTGATGTTGTACCACCACTTTTGATCCACCACTAACAACACTGCCATGTTTCTTTCATGTTGGTCATCTTTTGTCTGGGACAGCCCAAACTTGCACAGTGTCTACCTGGCTTAAGGGAGATATTAGCCCCAGACTATGAAAGCTTTCACCCGGGCAAAAGCCTGACACGTTCCAAATCCCGGGGCTAACCCCGATAGGGCTGGCTGGCCCTGCTCTGGAGCAGAGTCACAACCAAAACACACTTAAGGTGCCGACGAATATAAAACTTTTTTGATTATGAATCCTGATGTTACTGTACAGTTCTGTGGTTTATTCACTGCAGACTGGAGTCTCTCAGTGACAGACTGACAGACGCTCGTCTCCTCCATGAAACATCTGTACACCGCTGCATTACTGTAAACCATGATGAACTGTCCAGACTCTGACTCTCCCTTCTCATCTCCTCGCTATATGTTGCTGTTCAAGTTTGCTGTCTATAGTGTAAGACCTAGCTGATGTAAACTGTCACGAGATAAACTGATGTAAATTATCTCGGCTGCTGTGCGCCATAGGAGCTTTAAGTGATTTGTAGTTTAAAACTGAAGTTCAGAAACTAGACCACATCTTCCTCAGTCGATCAGTATCACCTGCTTCACTAATTCAAAACACCTGCACCTCCTGCAAATCCAATCACCTGCGTCCCTCTAATCAGCTAATCATTCCAATCACCTGTAGCACATCCTACCCTTGTCTCAGTTCTCATGACCCTCCCCCCCAACCCTATTTTCTGTCACAGCAGGAACAGTCAACAGTTAACAGCAACAGTCAGCCACAAGCTCTTCTACATCCGGCCCAGGATCCCTCTACAAGGAGCTGACTCATCCTCCCTACGTCCACCTGGGTCTCCGCCGCACGCTCTGGTTCCACTTCAAGACAGGTGTGCAGAGTCATCCCCTCACTGTAAAATATAATAAGTTGACTTTACTTAAAAAAAATATGCAAACTTGCTGCCTCACAAAAAGTAATTTATGTTAACTTACATGAATTACATTGGATTTACTTAATTATTGTGAGTGTGCAGTACTTAAATTAACCTAAATAATTGGATTATAGTAACTTGTTTATTTTGAGTTTGCAGTACTCAAATTATCTTAAATAATTTGATTAAGAGTAACTTGTTTATTTTGAGTATGGAGTACTCAAATTAACTTGATTGAATTAGATTACAGTAACTTATTTATCATGAGCTTTCAGTACATTCAGCTCAACTTAATGTAATCTAACTTTGTGAGAGCCACACTTGGCCACTGTACTCAGGTTCAACTCAAGGAGCGAGGGAAGGATTAGTGTGAAAAGTAAACACATGGGCCTGGTTATGGTGTTGACGAGGCTAGTTCAGCTAGTTTGCTGAGGTCATAAAAATAAAGCGTTTTGCTTCTCAAAACAATATGCGTTCAAGAGTGAAACATCACAAAACCATTGTCCACGAAAAAGTCTGACCTCACAATCGCTTGGCACTATTTTCTCTCCCTTAGAATAGAGAGAGAGAGAGAGACAGAGAGAGAGAGAGAGAGAAGTGGTCCAAACTGAAGTTGGAACTGTCTCTCACAGCTACAGCTGTGGGTCCAACTTCAGCTTGGACCACTTCTCTGTCCTTCCTCTCTCTCCCTGCCCGTTCCAACTCCATCTGATGAAGTTCGGCATCTGTTTATTCGGGTTCATAAAGGTATCCCTGGCTCTGTGCTAAAAGTTTCTTGACCTCAAAGAATTACAACAGCACATGTTAATTTCATTAAAAAACACAATGAACGGAGAACACTTAATGGATTAACTCAGTGGAATTAAAATTTATTTTAAAATGCTCAACAATGCATTTAACAGGAGACATTGGCTCTTGACAGGCTGAAGAGTGTTTTGTTAATGCTCAGTATGAAAGTGAACAATCAATAGTTTGATTACAAACCTACTTAACATTCTTTTATGAATTTTTATTCATCAAACTATTCAATCCAGGTGTGCCTTAATGCAACAGCCAGCAGATGTCAACATACGAGGCAGACCAAGTATAATCGTTTGGTCCAGAAATGTAAGACAGAAAACGACAACTTCTCAGCCGAACAAGTCAGTTTTGAGTCTCCACTACATTTTTTGAATAAACATTAGCTCAAACAATTGAACTAAAAAATAGTTACTGACCTGGGAACATGTTCCAGTTTTAGACAAGAAAAAATATCTCAACAAAAATGCACAACATATAAAAAAAATATGTTCCTGAAATAATTGCAAGAGAGAATATTATTAGTAAAAACTAAACCCTTTCAGAGAATCTTTCCGAACTAGTTCTGTAGCTTAGGATTATGTTGGATGCCTATACTTTTTGAAGAGCAAAGTAACAACCTGAAACCTAATGACAAATGCACATTAACAACAAATATTTCCTGTTCTTCCTCTCTTCAAAATAAGAGTCCTGGATGTGTTGGCATTACTTGTTCAAAAGCACATACATTTAAAAAGCACATACATTTATTTTAAAAAAGGTTACAATTCTTTCTTGGTATAAGACACAGAAACTTTTGTTATTGCTAAAACAATAATATTGGTGTGTCAACACTACGTTGGCATTTTAAATTATTGGGATTATTATCTTGCAGGAGCTATAAGTGAAGTGAGATGCCTGTGCAGTGTGGACATACTAATTGCTGATATTTCCGTGTCTCCTATTGAGAATGAAATATAATCTTTTTGTTAAGTTGCTCACACCAAATGGGTTTGGGTAAATTTAAGTCAATTTTCTTTTATACAGGTAATGCTGGAACATCTGGGACTCTATTTTGAAGAGGGGAAAAGGTTTTTGCATTGTATCAACTTGCCTACCCCAGTAGTTTGTTTTTCAAACTAAGCAGTTTTGGAGGGAGTATTTTGCTTCCCAATCCAAGCATGACTGCTTAAATGAATCTGAGTGTGTTCGCCATGCATCTTGGGTAATCTAAGTGAAGAGCATACATAAACCCAAACATGAGGCAGACTGCCTGGGGAAAGTCTCTAACATTGTCCATGACGGTACTTCCCTCAAGTATGATGGCAGTGGAGATGGGCTGGAGGTGCACTGCATTTAGACCCTGCTGCTGAGCATCTTCGTTGACCACGGTCAGCACCCCAACTGTCACTGGGGCGAGCTTCTTCCTTCGCTGTATCCTGCAAAAGAAGCACACACAACTACCTTTTGAATCTGGTCTTCTTTTGGGAAATTCTGTAGACTGGAAGTGTGAGATTGGGGAATTCACATCCTTAATTTAATTACATTATGTACTAATTTAGGGATTCTGATCATTTATGAGTGAGATTAGAATCCACCTGATTCTGATCAACTGAAAATAACTGTATTTTAAATATTTGACAACACTATCAAACATATCAAATATGATTTGTCAGTAACTTGAGATCAATATGTTTCTTTCTTCTTTCAATATGTTACTTACAAAGCAAGTCTTGTAGACCTCACTGGAGTCATCACCAAGCACAATAGGAAGACCTCTGAGGACAACAGAGAGAAGTGCCGTCACATCTGGCGACTAAAAATACAGAGAGAGAATAGATACAAGTTAAGAACTTTGTAGCATTTTGAGGGGTGGGGTGGGGTCTATGTGTTGATACTGTTCTGTAGTTTCTCTAATAGTGCAGCCTCATAATAGAGACAGGGCTTTAAGTTTTATTAGTATAATTGGTAACATTTAAATACCTAATTTTAAAAAGCATGATTTAATTGTTGAAGTGATTTAGTTAGTGTATTTATGGGTACACATCACTGGTACGGTCACCAAGGGTACATCTGTCTCGCTTGCTCTCCACAGCAGCATGCAGCAACACAGCAAAGAGGAAGGCAGTGTGACTGGTATGTGAAACAGGCCTAAGGTGCATTGCCGCCACCCATTATTACTGGAGTGTAAATTACAAAATCCTTACCAGGCAGTTGATGTGCTGCATCAAGTCTGTCAGTTTTTGTCCTGTAGTTCCTTTTTTGGACTTGAAAAGCTTGATGAAGCATGGGGTGTGTTGGTCTAGGGCTTCATAGAAGTCTCCTTCAAGGTTCTTACTGGCGATGTGATTAAACTCAGCAAAGACCTGAAAAAATGGAGAGAGGAAGGAGGGAGAGGGATAGCAACATTAAGCTGATTATCATTCAATCAATACTGTAGAAAATTAAAGAGCTTAACATATGAAACTATGGTGAATAATACATTACTACTTATATTATTAAACAAATAACATTAGTACACATACTGACATTGAAAACATTTTACTGATTTGTATATAGTGCAAGAGCTTTTTTTTTTTTTGAGGATGATGTGTTTTAATATTCTGCCTCACAGCATTGATATGTTCTGACTGACATTTAATCGATCGATCGATCGATCTTGGCAGATCACATGAAACAACGAGAGAATCCGGTCAATTTTCAAAATTAAAACAATTTTCAAAATAAAACACAGAGATTGACAAATACCATAGCCCTCTGTGTGTGTGCCTTTGTTGCCTATTTGTGTTTATTTATCTAAACAGAGCATGACAGAGATGAAAACACACACACACCGACACACCTATACGTTCAGGGTACACATAGCCTACACACACACACACACACACAGGCTACACATACACAGCTGAGGGGCAGAGGCCTTGTCGACCGGCGCGGAGATATGAGCGTCTGGTGTGAACTGCAGGGCTGCAGCTAGCGCGCGATTTTCGAGAGCGAGCCGCTTTGCAGGCTTCGGCGTGCGGGTCGGAACACCGTGGTCCCGGTACCGAAGCTCCGCCACACACACAACAACGCCAAACGGCCGACATTCTCTCCCACACTCGCCCCTGTCGCCGACAGCCTCCCCCCACACACACGCGACCGCAAATCGCCAAAAACAGAGTAGTCTACCATAAACTGTAGTCTACATTTGTTTAAAAAAAATGGCGACGTTACTGTGCTAGCGGTGATATTTGAATTTGACTTTGTTTACTCCTCCCTGGCAAGCACACAGTACTACACTACAACAAGACAAGGCGACGGCTTACAAAAGAGTAAAATATTTACTTACCAAATCAATGTGCTGAACGCAAGTAGGCTAGGTTAAGGTGTTGAAGGGAGCTCCTGGACCATGCGGTTGACGTGGACATGTGCGGGAAAGTTTTGGTAGCAGTGAAGTAGATGAGGCAGGTCTGAGCA
Organism: Lutjanus campechanus; assembly: GCA_027495735.1. Lineage (NCBI taxonomy): Eukaryota > Metazoa > Chordata > Actinopteri > Lutjaniformes > Lutjanidae > Lutjanus > Lutjanus campechanus. The sequence continues at coordinate 92 of JAJHUR010130600.1, read as the reverse complement.
TGTCCCAAAAAACGCCCAAAGCACACTGGGTACAATAAATTATTTTTTCTAATTTGACTTAACTGGGATAAATCAAGTTAAGCATGTTTTCC
>JAJHUR010130598.1:0-16257 GCA_027495735.1 Lutjanus campechanus | reverse complement strand
CCCCCCATCCTCTCCCATATCAAATCTTCACCATTGATTCCCCGCTCCCGTCCTTTAGTCACTCCCTCTAAAATATTTTATCATCACACTGCTGCTCTCCACTTTCTTTCTTCCCTTATCCTCTATCTGAAGTAGGACTATCTACTGTAAATTCTGACAAGTTCAGTTTACTTTAAAAATTAGGAAACCAGTTACCTTGGGAAAGGTAAGTAAAAAGACTTAAATGTGTCAAGTTGTGCATTTCTGCCACCAACCTACTCAGGAAAAACAAGTAAATAGTATAGAATGACACAAGTTTGGGGGCTAAGAGTACGGGAAACTCAGTGTAAGCAAGTCAAATTAAAAGACTAGTATAAATGAAGTTAAATACACAATTTAAAGGACAATGGGCCTCATGCAAGAACATTTTCATCTTCTTATCTTAAATTTCTCTTACTTTTTTCGTACGAAGGGCTCGCCACGTCAGATTCAACAGGCGCTCGTAACTTCAGATAAATGTGTAAACTATCCACCTGCGTATTTGATTGCACATGCATGAGACTTATAAATTAGCATTAGCTTCCTGCTCCATGTGTCAGGAAGTGTTCATTCATGAAAATAGCATCAAAGAGGAAAAAAAAGAAGAATGTGAAGAGTTTGAAGACGTTCTGCTTTCAGAGATCCATAACGGAAAATCTGTCATTTTAACAGCATCAGCAGTGAAATTAAAGGATCTAAATCACTCGTACGCACCACTTAAGAACAAAACGTACAAGTAGTTCTTGGATGAGGCCAAATGTTTGCCTTCACAGTCTATCCTAAACAGTATTTTTTTTTCAACTAGTTGAAAGTCTTATTTGTGTTTAAGCAATCAAAATCTTTATGGTACAATATGTAAGTTCTGCCACTAGGGGTCTCTCTCACATTAAAACAACAACAAAACATGTAGTTTGATGAACTGGGGTGGGATCTAGAGCTGCAATGATTAATTGATTATTAAAGCGATATTCCACCTTGTTAGAATAAGCCATTCAGTATGTACTCACCACTATGCCGTGTGTATGCCGATCTCACGAGTCTCGCGAGATCGACGCCATGTTTACATCCTACCGGCTACATGCTACAGTTGACATTTCTGCTAAAAACATGGCGTAAATGTCTTTTGCGGTTAATTTTTAATGTCGCGGCTCGCGGACACTTGGATTACACCACACAAGCAGGATGGAGACATTTTGTGTTTGTTTTATGTGCTATTTTTAATGTTTTATCCGTGGTCACCATTCACTGCCATTGTACTGGATGAGGCTGCTACCCTGTTTCTCCTAAAACTCCAGGATTGTTTTGTGAACTGAAGACCTTCACCCATCATCACATCGGCATAGTGGTGAGTACATACTGAATGGCTTATTCTAACAAGGTGGAATATCGCTTTAATCTATCCTTAAAATAATCTGCAACTAATTTGATCATTGTTTTGAGTCATTTTTAATGAAAAGTGCAAATTCTCTGGTTCCAGCTTCTGAAATGTGAATATTTTGTGCTTTCTTTAGTTCTCTGTGACAGCAAACTGGATATCTTTGTGGTTTGGACAAAACAAGACATTTGAGGATGTCAGCTTGGGCTCTGGACAACAGTGATCAACATTTTTCACAATTTTTTGACATTTTACAGACCAAGCCACTAAATAATCGACAAATTAATCAATGATGAAAACAGTCATTGGTTTAGATCCCTTAGTGGGATCATGGGAGTTGTTTTCTTCACTTTTAAACAACCACCATAGATGATGAAATTCTATCTGACATGACTCAGGCAGAAATCATGTTCATGGACGAGGTAATATTAAAATTTTATTCACGTGTTTCGTCGCATTCGCTGACTTCCTGCCTCACGCCCCGAGAAAATCCTGTGCTTTCCTGTTAGTAGCAGCAACTGGCTAACAACAGCTAGAAGGAAACACACCATTACCTTGAATAAATTATGTGTTTCTCTGGATTTTACCATTGTTGATAACAGCTAGGATAATCTAAGTACATAGCTCATCAAAATGTATAACACGTCCTGTGTTTTTCAAAGTCAATGATGAAGTTTCACATGCAAATTGTATTTGTAGTTTTTGATTGAATTGTTTTCATCCATGAAATATCACTTGAATTGAATCACCCGCACTCAATTTTGCAAGTGTCTGCGTCCCTGATCTGCAATAGAAGCTTTTCTGGAGTATTAAAACAAAGTGTAGACAATCAATGACTGAAAATGTGATAAAATGTGAAAAATTAGGTTAAAAATTAAGAACCAAATGTTGATATTTTGGACAGCAGGCATTTGGATGCCATTTAAACATTGTAACAGACATTTTTGAATAATAAAATGTCATATACACTGTATAGGTGAAGGGAAAATAAGCCACACCCTAAAATCAACTGCACATGACAGCATGGCACATCTATCCATCTATGCATCTATCTATCTATCTATCTATCTATCTATCTATCCATCTATCCATCTATCCATCTATCCATCTATCTATCTATCTATCTTGGTCTGTGAAATTGCAGCATTATATTTTATGTTCTAGGAAGGAGCAGTTATCCACATAGTTCTACCAGCTTAACATTCAGATTCATAACCTTTAATCTTTATCTGAGTCGTTGCATTATAATCTGGCATTAGTTTTATTGTTAATTAGCTAGTTTGCCAGTACAAATGAGACTTGTACTCGTGAAACGGCTTTTTAATCCTCATTAGGCTTCCTTTTCCTCCTCTTTTTTTTCCTGTTTTCTTCCTTGTGCACCTGAAGACTTTAAATCATGAACTAAAGTGTGAAAAAGCCTCTTGACATCTGTCCGTCAGTCAGTCAGTCTCTGTCACTTTCAGGAGTTGGGCTGTCTGTGATGCACATCCCTCACTTTCAGCGCACACAGTAAACTGCATGCCAGGGTTGCCAGGTCTGTGTGACAAAATCAGCCCATTGGACAATAAAAGCGGCGCTGACGGTGTGTTTATGTGGGAGGGTGTTTGACGTGTGCCAGGTCCATATGTGTATGTGCCTATCTGAAGTCAGTTTGGTAGGATTTAGGTATAAATAGATTTTTTCATTTAAATTGTGGATGTATTTTCAGATATAATTAATGTATTTTGCATGCAAAACAGGTCCAACCAAACAGCGGACAAAAAATTCATCCTGTGGCAACACTTAAAGAAAAGTAGTTCAAATACATTGGAAAAAAACGTGGACCTGGCAACCCTGGTGCAGGCAGGACAGATGCAAAACTGTGAAGAACAGGGCTGCATTGCAAAGTGCATTTCTATCTTTATTTTTTGGTTCATATGTTACCTCAAGGCTGAGGAGCAGCACCCACCTGAGAATTTTTATTTTTAATTTTTCCTTGGAGGGCAAAAAGCGCCGGCCCGAGGGTGACGCCCTGGGCAAGTGTCTACATGCCATGCCTTTAGCCTTCAGCCCAGATGGCTGCTGTCCTTTTCTTGACTCTACTCCAGGAAAAAAATCCATTTGGTTCTCTGTAGTATCGCTTCTCAAAAATTAATCAACATTCCTTCACATACAAATCGCACGAATCCACATTTTGTCTGCAAATGTGTGTTAACGTTCGCGTGAGCGGGCCTGACTGCTCTGTTCAGAATGGGTTTGTGCGCGTGGGTGGGGGTGCAAGGGCATTTGTGGGTGATAGCTTGGTGAATGTGCTGTATGAATAAACGCACTCATGTGTGAGTGTGAGTTTTCAGAAGTGATGCTCTGCGGCTCCATAATCACCATTCATCCTCCCAGAGATCTGCACTGAGTGGCAGAGTCATCTCAAAGACAATTAGAGAGAGGGTGAGCCTGCGCTCAGGTCTGTGCATTAATGTTTGTTACTGTGTGTTATTGTCTTTCTAACTGTGTATGAGCTGCTGTATTGAGTGTGTGTGAATGGTTGTTTGGCCATAAAGGCAACACGAGCCAGCAGATTGGGAGAGGCTTTGCAGTTTCTTATCATTTATCTCCAGTTTTAAAGAAAATGATCTCTTCAGACGAGCTTCTCCGTAAGCTCCTGCTCCACAGCGTGAGTCATGCAACATGTTACTGCCCCTCTATGAAAATCAATGAGACCCCATTTTCTCAACTTAATAATTCCAAGTGCTATTTCACACAAGCTACACACATTATTGGGCTCTTGCCCACTCTTCTCTGTGGATGAACTCACTGAATAATTCACATACTACTTGTAAGGCTAATCAGGACCTCCCCACCGCTCCTGTCTGATACTGACTGTATACAGTAACAGGATGTCTACAATAAACTCGTTTCAGCTGTGTTTTTCAGTTACCTGCCTCACGATGCTCTTGATTAAAAAGGACACTTCAATTTAAATCAGTTCACCTGTCTATACAGGCCACATGACCAGTCCCTCTGGGCAGTTGTGATGTTGTCATTGCAACAATTTACGCAAATTGAACCAATCCTTGTGAATTCTGCATGACCTTGCAATTTTGTCCAAACTCTGCAGCCTCTCTGCAAATTTGAGCCAATCATCCTCGCTCCCCGCTTGTTCAACCAATGATCGCAGTCCCCCATTTAAATTTTTTCATAGGTACATCATTACGGACATTTATCAACGCTCCATCCACTTTTATTTTATAATTACATGTTTGTTCTTTTAACTGATTTTGGCTTTCCGAAGATTTTGCCCCACGTGCACATCTTCATCTGCAAATAAAGCAGATTTTGTTTGAGTTTTTGTGATCACGAGCCTTTTTGGTAAGGTCACACGGAACTTTTAATGAATTATACAAAGAAAATTTGGAACATTCTTGTGCAATTTTCTCTTGTTCCTGCAATTTAACTGCAGAAAATTACCTAAAAACATGGCAACATTCGTCACAGTTTTTTAGAAAAGCTGTCGTGAAATCAGACATTTTAGGTCACAACAATCCCAAAGACAGCCGGCGAAATCCTGAAGTTACTGTCTAGGAATTTGCGATGTTGTATTTGTAACACTTCACACAAATTCAACCAATTCCCAGGAATTCTGCACAACCTTGCAATTTGTTTCAATCACACCAACTTTTCCCACAAATTTCACCAATTAATTGATGCTTCTGGTGTTCCAACTCTGCAAAGAACACAAGGTTTGTCATTGTTACTGATATTTATCAATGCTCTGTGAATTATATTTTGTAATTGTGTGCTGTTTTGACTGAGCTTTATTTCTACACTACACCCCTGGTGACCTTCTTCATTAACAAATTGAGCAGATTTTGTTAGATTCGCCATACAAGTTACCTTTGATTTTTAATGGATTATACAAAAAATAGCAACTTTTTATGCAATTTCGTTGCAAAAAATGCCTAAAGACACTGCAACATGCATTGCAATTTTTGAGAAAAAGTTGGCAGTGAAATGAGGCATTTTAGGCCGTAACAATCCCCAAAACAGCCTGCAAAATCCTGGAGAGACTGACATAACAGCTTTCATTTCACTCACTCTTCACACAAATTAAATGAAATGACAGGTGCCCTCATGGCTTGGGAATCAAATGCAGCCACAAATCTTCGTTATATCACTGTAAAATATATATGAAAGAATTTTTTTTAAAACTCTAGCAACTATTTCAGTATTTTTTTTCCAATAAATTCTTGAGTTTTGAATCAGACTATTACATTTTGAAACAAACTAAAAAAGGAAACGTTTCACAATCTAGAAACTGTTGTTGAGATGATTCACTTTTCTCCTTAAAAAAAACTTGAATCTTTGAGTTTTAGCAACAACAAAAACTATTATTTATTTCAAAAACTGTTGAGTAAATTAATTAAAGGGAAAGTGAATAATGGTTAAGAAATAAATATTTTCAATTACACCATTTTGACAGCTCACTATGAACAATTTTTGAAATACAGATTTTTGGGGCTTTCTAGAACTCAAAGATTCAAGTTTATCTAAAGAAGAAAAGTAAATTATCTCAACAAAAGATTATAGGCCAGGAAAACTTGTTTTAGTTTATTTCAAAACATAAGAGTTTGAGATTGACTTAAAAGTCAAGCCAGTTGCCTTGAAATTATGAGTTTCCTTAACTTTCTTTTTTATCATTACAGTGACCTCTCTCTCCTGTCTTCTGTCCTCTACTCCTAACTACAGTAAGAGAGGCATATAATGCTCCAAAAAAATAAAACAGACAAAGAAATGAGGGAGCACCTCAACAAAATCAATGTACTTGTTGCATGAGGAGTCTTGGCCTTCAGCTCTGGAGACATGATTCTGTACATTTTATCCCTGTTGGCGATATCAGAGAGTGAAGTCTGCTGGTCAGAAGAGGAAATACTGCTGTTACCTAGTGCTTCCACCTTGACAGACAGGTAACAGAATACTGTGTTAGAGCCATACAGAGGGCGTTTTCCTTAATCCCCGCGGATTTCTCATTATTACTGCCAGCTTCCGCGATATGTGTCCACTCCCACCTGCAAACATACTGATCTTTCACTCCCGCCCAAGAGTTCCATTGATTTTGCTTCATCTCCTGCCCTGCAGGGAAAACACTTTTTCTGAGGCGTTAATAAAGAGATGCATACCTGCTGGTAATAAAGTGGTGAAATTACATTCTAGCCTCCATAATCAGGAGCTTTGATTTTGTATGTGTTATTAATTTCTCCTAGCTATGTGAGGTTAGTAGGACCTGAGCACTGACTTTGAACGGGAGGTTGTTTCTGAAAACGGACAAACAATGCTGCACGTTTTAAAGCCTTGTGTTTTTCGTTGGTTTTGAACTTTCTTGCTCCATACACCACCTCCACTCTTGACAGAGAAATGCCATGAAAATGTATCACATAAAAAAAAACATGGAATCGATGTAGAAAAAAATATAAGAGAAAATTTCAAATCATAATACGTAAATGTTCTTGCATGAGGCCCATTGTTCAATCACCACAATTTCCATTCCAGTAAACACATAAAAACAGTGCTTGAACTTGAAGGATACGTTGTCTTGTCCTGGCAGAAATTGTCCTGGTTATTTTCATCTGATGTTTGCCTTCTGCTCCTCTGAGTCACAAGAACTGTTCTTCTTGACACATTCCACTTTCCATGTCAAATGGACCTTTGTCGTCCCTCAGCTGTGATAGTCTTGTGAGAAACTGATTTGTTGTGTTATGTTTAAATGTCCAGAATATGCTCACTCAGATTGTGTGCTGCAAACTTCGGGTTCCAGGTTCAAGTTTCATGTTTACTATACAGCGATACAGCCTATACGTTATTTGTAATTCCAACTATTACTCTTATTCCATTTTAACGCCAAAAATTAGCTTGTAAATGTGTTTTTTAAAACACAGCTAAATTCACTAAAAATAGGTGATTGAATATTTTCTAATTGCCAGCGGACGAGTGACGAGTTCACCCTCTGTTTTTTTTTGTCTGATATCCTCTAAAATGCCAAGACTCAACTCATGTTCAAGAGAGCAGCGAGAAAGAGGTTTATTAAGTGTTTGTGTTCAGCTCTCGGTACATTTGTCGCTTCTAAGTGAATCGCTGTGGTTTGAATTTTAGTTTCTCTCCCGCGTTGCTGTTTATACTTTCACGTATCTGCTTTATTTTCTATTTCTTGTTCGCTTTCAGCTGTAGGAGTCGTGTTAAATTACTGATGATTAAAACACAACATTTCCAATTTTGTTGCGTCATAATAAAAGTGTTTAAATAAAAAAATAACTGGGGACCTTTATTGTGAGGAATTAGAGGGGAGAAAATGTTCATCCACCTTTCAGACAAGCTTGTGTCAGTTAAATTCGCACCTAAGAGCAGGTGCAAACTAAGCAGTGCTGGGCTGACGCACCAAATCAAACCAAGCCAAGCCAAGCAGCACATGTGTATAAAGTATGAGTAAGTGAAGAATACAAAAGAGTTGCAGAAGTTACAGACTGAAACAACAAGCCTACAATTCCTCCACCAAGAAGGGAGCTGGAGGTGATAAATACCTGCGGCTACTGCAGAGCCATTTGACCTGGGAGTAAATGCTGATTGCACTCACTAAAAGACGCAAGTGTAAAAGGGGCTTTGGCACTGGAACGGCCAAGGTGGTCATTTTGACCATTTTCAAATTTATACATGCAATAACTTTGTTGAATCAAAAAAATAAAAAACAATGCTGCTGGTACCCAACCTTTCCAAAAAGTGTCTGTATTTTATTTTAAAATGTTTTTTAAATAAAAGGCAAAGCAAAGCTCTAATTTCATTTTTCAAAAGCTAAACTAACAGAACAAATGCATTCTCTTAGTCTGGTATTAATCACGAGAAATAATAAGAATTTGGAAGTCAAAGGACAAAATGACTGCTTATGGCCATTCTAGTCATTATGAAATCCTGTCACTTCTAGTGTTGGTAAACCATCTGGCCACATGATGCAGAGCAGACAGTTCACAATTTAAGCAGATACACCAGTTGAAATAGAATGTCAAAACATTAACAGTTCAGGAAAAAAAGCTGGGGGCTGTTGGGGGCCATTGTTGGGCACAATAAGAAGATCAGATTTGTCCTTTTAATTAATTTTTCACCCTTGCCCATTTCAGAGCATCTGTGAGTCACTGTTCTAAAAGAGCGGCCTTGCTGTTAGTCAAATGTGTGTCCCTGCCATGAATATATAAATGGCAAATGGTGAGGTGTTCTCTGTCATAAACGCTGTCCTCTACGCCCTCTGAGTGTGCATGGGAGTCACTCCATAATGTGACATGCAGCAAGACAGTGAATACATCCCTGCTGAGTGCCCTTGTCATGTAATCGTATGGCTGTGTACTCTAATGCATGCGAGTTTGTGAGTGGGTGGTCTGCCCCCCCCCCAACATCTCTGTGATGACTGTTGCCACATATGGCTTGACTGACAGCAGCTCACGTGGAATCAAGCACTGAATAAAGTACAGCACAAATAGAAATATCTTACCATTATACAGTTTTACTCACCATTACACCATAACTTTAACAAAGCTTTATTTTTTTTTGTCATTATACTATATTCCAATACAACCTATAACACGTTATGTGTTTCCAGTCAACCCAGACTCAAACCAAAATGTATAAAAGCAACATCCACAGTGCAAAATGTATTAGTTTTACAATAAAGGAGATGCTTATGTATTTCTGTCCTATTCTTTTCTAATCACATGACTGTCAAGTTTCTTTCTCTGAAAACTAAACTAAATGACAGACATTCCTTTCACTCTAGAATATTTTAAGATAGTTTGTACATTAAAAAGCATTAGTGAGTAATGTGCCTTTTTGCTTCCTCAGCCTTGTTCAGTGGATGTATATGATCTTTAGTTTGTTAGTTATGATGAAGATTCTTTCAGGTTTTGCCAGGAAAATTTTGAATGAAAACAAAATGGTGAGTGTTTCAGGAATTGAAAATGACTGTCTGTGATGCTAACTGAACCTTTTCTCCAGCTGAGTCTCATCTTATTATATCTTTTTAGTCACATAGATATTAGTTACATATGTATTCGTTAATGCAAAACACATAAATTGGTGAATGTTTGTCACAAGGCATATGTATTGATTTTATTTGTTTGCTTGTGTTTTTACGTGTTATATTACGTTTTTATAGAATTGTATTTTATTGTGCTAAAATTCATGTTATGTTTTCAATGTTTTTTTAATATACATATATCTATTTTATATATAATAGCATTTTAGATGAAAATACACTTATAGGAAAAGTCTGGTACCAGTAGCATTGCATTTTTTACTTCAACAAACATCTAAATTTGAAAACGATCAAAATGAGCACCTTGGCTGTTCTCGTGTTATTGACATTTCAATATTTTGTTAAGAACAACTGAACCTGCTGACCAGGTCTACATGTTTTTATGCACTGAGTCCACCTGAATTGCTAAATATAGCTAATGGCACTAGCATTGATGGTGGCGCATAATTGCTGCAACACAAGGGAGGTGCCACTAACTGCCATGTAATCAGTATCTTTCTGAAGACTTCCTGTCATTCTTCACCTGACAATCACTTGTCAGATGTGGAGATACGTATTAAATGTAGGCTACTGAAAATATAAGTATTGAAATGGGATAATTAATATATAATAGATACACTTCTTGTCAGGTTTGGGGGGCCACACAAAATTTTCCTGGGGGCCGCCATTGGTCCACGAGCTGCACTGTGGAGAGCATGTGGTTAAAGAGAAGAAGATGTTCGACTGTTCGACCATCCAACACACACTGCTGATGAAGCATACTGACTTTAATGTTCAAAGTTACGCATGTCCAGTAGTGAATTTATTGTGGTGTTGATATACTTCAAGGAAACTCAAAGCAGCATTAATTGATTTTTTTGGCCAATTGGGGCAGTGCAACAAGCTGTAAATGAATTATGAAGTTAAGTTTGGCTAAGTATTAGCAAACAGCTGTTTATTGACACATCCAGGAGACACACAGCGACATAAGCATTCATTCAGAGTTGTGTTTGTATCCACCTGATGAATGTAAGCCCAATATTCCCTGTTTTAGTTCTGCTTTGGACTCTACCAACTCATTAGGATAATATTTTTAGCTGTTACTTGTTCACCAGCTTGTGTCTCTGTGTGTATCTGCTGCTGAACAGGTAGCATACAGTGTTTTTTAAAAAAAAAATTTTTTTAGAGCTTTTTCACTGAAAAAAGCTGATAATACTCTACAGGTGACATTTCTCATCATCATTTGATCCACCATGAATACAAAAGTATTGATTGTTCCAGCTGTTCTGAGCCTGAGACCAGCACTGAGGTAAATACTGAATATTAGTGGTAAAAGTCATGAGACCGCTTTTTAAAATAAAATTTCAGGGTTTATTGATTGACTAGAGTGTGGGAGGAAACCGGAGCGCCCGGAGGAAACCCACGCAGACACAGGGAGGACACGTTAACTCCACACGAACAGAAGGAGACCTCCTGCTGTGCGGCCACAGTGCTAACCGCTGAGCCGCTGTGCTGCCCTATAGAGAAGATCTGCAAGGCTTTTTATTGCATGCAGAAATCCTGCTGAAAAACACCTTCACAGAGCTTCACTTCTCACCATCATTTGGCTTACATAGAGCCCAAGGCACGCCCCTTCTGGTGAACCGCCATGGGACCTAACTTCGGAAAAAATATGAACTATAGTCAACGGCGAGAGACATTATTGTTTGATCCTGTTTGAATTGTGCCACGACTCACACACATGATTGTCAGTTTTTCAAGTCAGATGAAGATGTTCTTAACATTGTAAATTATTCGCTTCAGATGGGTGTTTTCCCTGCTGCTTTTAAGACCGCCATGGTTAAGCCTCTTCTGAAGCGAAATAATTTAGAAGCCTCAGTACTTAGAAACTACAGACCAGTGTCTATTTTGCTATTTTTAAGTAAAATTTTAGAGAAGCTTGTTTTTAATCAGTTAAATGTTTTTATGGTTTCCCACAATATTTTTGAAAAATATCAGTCAGGCTTTCGAACTAATCACAGCACAGAAACGGCACTGGTCAGGGCTGCTAATCACCTGAGATCAAACATGGATATGAAAAAACTCTCGATATTAGTACTACTCGATCTTACTGCAGCCTTTGATACTCAATTCTTTTAGCTAGACTTCACAATCTGGTTGACAGTCTGGTCGGCCTCTCTGGTACTGTTTTTAACTGGTTTAACTCTGATCTCTCTCACAGAGAATCTGATGTTACAATGGAAGAATATTCATCAAAAAGCTATAAAATGGATTGTGGTGTCCCCCAAGGTTCAATTTTAGGTCCTACACTTTTTAATCTTTACATGCTGCCACTTGGAAATGACATCAGGATGATTTTAAAAGCAAACTTAAGACCTACCTTTTTAGCCTGGCCTTTAATTGAACTCTATTTCTTCATTTATTATTATTATTATTATTATTATTATTATTATTATTATTATTATTATTATTGTGTATTTATCTATTCATTAATTTACCTTTATTACTCTGTTTGCATGAAAAGTGCTATATAAATAAAGTTTGACTGATTGATTGATTGATTGATTGATTGATTGATTGATTGATTGATTGATTGATTGAAGTCAAAATCTCAGTTTGTCATAAAAGTGCTTAAGTATCAGACTGTGAAAACATAATTAGAAAGACAACACACCCAAAAGTCCAGTAAGTGATTTTCTCCCTAACATTCGCCACTGAGCCTATGATGCCTGTGTTTTTGTACTGGGACACTGTGTCTTCACAGCTGATAAAACACTTCAGGCAACATAACGTTACAAGGGGCAGTGAGATGGGTGTTGGTTATTTATACTGTGTGAGATGAGAAATGTAGTCCACTGAGCAGTTTCATACGAAACTAAACTTTAATACGACAAACCAAAAAACAAACAGACTTGCTTTCTTGACATTTGTTTTCAATTTGTTTTAAATTAAACATGTATTTGCAGCACAGTTCCAAGGGAGTCAAAATGTCCTAAATATAGTGTAGACTTGATTTTTTTATTAGGTGGCTAAAATGTGTTTTGCTGCTGACCCTGAGAAGCTCAGTAAAATTATGCTTAAAAACACAATTCACCTGCCCCCTCATTGTCGTCAACACAGGACAAGCAGGACCAGAAGTTCTTCATCTGGGAGAAGAAACATCGGAAGCAGTTTTTCTTTGTCGTCTTGGGTGACAAGACAGACGCAGGCAGATGTGACCTTGGTGACTGGTTTTTGCCACAACTGGACGAGTCGTCAGATGTTTTTGAAGTTTTTGTGTCACTTTTGGTGACCGTCACTGATGATTCTGATGCATTTTTCAGCTCAGCCTGAGACCTAAACACACACACAAACACACAGAGTTAGACTTATTATTCATTATTGTCATGACATCTTAAAATAGTCACGTAAACTTCGCTCAGTGGTAAGAACACTCTCAAATCTGCTCCCATTCCAGTTGAACTGAACTATTTCCTCCTCAATCTGAGAAATAAGCGTCTTGACCAGAGGAAGTCATCTCACCTGGCTGAATTCTCCAGATCTTCTAAGTCCCATGTGTTCTCAGCTGGGGCAGGTCGAACAAGGATCACACATGATGGTGGGATTGTGGGTGATGGATGATTGTTGGGGGTGTCTTTGAGTGTGAACCTCCTGTCACTGGCTGAAAGGTCTGGGTCCTTACTTGCAGACGTCCAGAATACACTGCTTGATGTCTCGCTCGCCTGAATGTACAAACTAAACACACACACACACATACACACACACAGTTAGAATATTACTCCTCTTACTGTCGAGCCTGTCATCACCACACAAATGTATTAGCCTGGAATCCTCAGATCATTTTAAGTCACCAAGGGGCAAAGACCTACAACCAGGCAGCCGCCAGAGCAGCAAAATGTGTGACATGTAACTTTTCAAATTTGGTGACGTACCCCTGTCAATCATTGTCCCATATTATGTAAACAGTTATGATTGGCCCAACCGGATCAAAAGCTGGTGGGATTCTGTCTGAATGGAAAAGGGGGGCACACGTATCTGCCAGAGCAAATGAAAACAAGTTCAGCAGATTCGTCTGGTTCCCAGGATAGTTACTGTCATGACATCTTAGAAGAATCACCGTCAAATCTGCTCCCATTCCAGCTGAACTGAACCGAGTATCATGACCAGAAGAAGTCACCTCACCTGACTGAACTCTCCAGATCTTCCAAGTGCCACGTGTTCTCAGCTGGGGCAGGTTGAACATGGACCACACGTGATGGTGGGTTTGTAGATGATGTCTTGTTCACCTGAACCTGTGAACTAAAAACACACAAACACACAGTTAGGCTTAACAGTTACAGGAGTGATATTCTAACAGCACCACACAAATGTGAATTAGTCTGGAATCTCTCAGACAAGGTGCGCTGCAACTATGGATGTTCCTGCCGACTAATTTTCCTGTCAACTAAACGAAGATTTTAATTTAGACTGGTTGACTTGTCTAACAGTGAGAAAAGTCAGAAAGCAGTTAAAATTGAACACAGTTTATTAATTGATAATGTTAAACACTGTCCGGAAAAAAATAGTGTTTATTAAGAGCCATTTAATCACGGTCTACAATGCTTTTACTTAAGTAAAGGATCTGATTACTTTTTCCATCCCCTTGTGGGGCTCGTCTACGAGGTGTTGGGACGGGGATGAGTGCCGGATTTCAGCTCTTAACTGCAAGCCTGTGACTTGTTACCGATAGCAGTATTATCTAAAAGCATTTAAGAACTGTAAATGACATCAGCACACTCTCTGTGAATACAGTGCTTTATTTAATGGCGGCCCCATTTTGGAATTGTGCACCTCTCTCGGTTGTGTCTAGAAGGGAACCCCTGATTTGCAAAACTTTCACAAGATTTGGACCCATTGTTACTGTTGAAAAAATGATTATGATCTTTCACAGGTGTGGGATTCCCTTCTAAACACAAAACTCTCTCTGTTTCACTCTAAGAAACTAATGACAGCGGACTTGTCAGTGAAAAGGATGATCTTACACTCCGCAGTGTTTCCCCACATGGAGGCGTTATTTGGTTGAATACCAAAGTATATTTCGTGACAAATTTTGGCATTTTTAAGCGCAGCTGGTTGGTGTCAGTGTCATTCAGTGCTGTGTTGGTTCCAATGATTTTAATAAACACCACCATTAGCAACAATCTCCTCCACATGCAGCTCTCCTGCTGCTGTGAAAACTGAATCGTGGGTGAAAATATCTAAGGAAAACCCCAAAACACTAGTTGCGCTTTTGAGTGACTTTAAAAAAAAAACATCCTGCTGATGAAGAAAGTCATAAGATCAGACACTGACAGGGAGAAAGAAATGGAGGTGGGGGGTGCAGGGCGAGCCCTGGTGAGACCCGAGCTGTGCGAGTGTGAGGAGAAGAGAAGAGGGGAAGAAAAGCTTCTTGATGTTTCCTGAGTCTCAAATCTAAACACACACACACAGACACACTGTTAGGATAATATTCCTATTTATATATTTGTCTTGACATCTTAATAGAAATGTCTCCTGTTCTACCTGAGGGATGAGTTTTACGATCAGAGAGAATAATCTCACCTGTCACCTGTGCTCAAAGCACTACCAGAAGACAAACTCTCACTGTTAACACTGATGTCCAGGAAACAGGACAGGAAACTGATCAAAGTAGAAAATAGTAACTGCGCAGAATGTTGTCTGAAAACATACGCTCAAAGCAATACCAAAAGTGCTCACACAAAGGGGTGAGTCAGGACTCTTCTGGGAGTGATCCTCTCTTTCGCGTCCATTCTCAGCATGGCCTTCAGGAGCTCGATACATTGCTCTCGCTCGAAAGCCTCAACTTCGTTCCGTGTTTCCAGACGCACCTAGTTAAGGAGAAAAAGAATGGTCAAATCCACCATCAGCCAAGTCTTCCTCATGATTCATGAAAGGATAATAAATCATGGTAAACGTTCTTTCACATACGTCTTTTAGAACATTCAGATCCTTGAGTCCAGAGGGCTGTTTTTTGGGATTCACTGGTCCCCGATACTCCTCACGTTTCTAAAAGAAAGATCATGGTGTTTGTATGAATGTTCTTAATAAGTCGAACCCATTAACTGTTCAGTATTAGGAAATGTAAATATGTTTAATCTTAACTAAAAAGGATGAAAAAAAAAAATCAAATATTGCCAGATCACAATAACAAGTCTCAATATTGTACTGGACTCTGATGATATATATTATGACATGATTCATTATTTTATTTGATTATTTTGAATTTATTTCATTTTATAAAATAACGGCAACTGACCGTTAAATCACCACACCCCCCGCAGTCGTACATAAATAACTGAAGTATCCTAGAGCCAGACATATAAATAGATCAGCCTAGATCCAATATCAACCTCGCACAGTTATATTATACAGTATATATGTATATATATATATATATATATATATATATATATATATATATATATATTTATATACATATATATATTAGAAAAAAAAATTAATCTAATTAATTAGAGGCTTTGTGATTAATTAATCTCAATTAATCGCATTTTAATCGCATAACCATATTTACCACAAGAAGCAACATTTTTCAGTATAAATGGATTTTGGTATATGACTTAATCAAATGATAGACACATACATATATTTAAACAACAAAATATTGTTGTGAAAGTGAAGTGAAACGTCCAGCGTCAGCCACTTGACTAAAAACAGTTAACAGACACACACTTCGGCAGCACTGAGATGTGAATCCCTGCCGTGCAGGCCTGACTAGCAGAGTCAAACCAAGTCAAGACAAACAGCACAAGTGTCTGTAAAGAGGCTCTAGTCTCTCTAT
>JAJHUR010130597.1:2984-19815 GCA_027495735.1 Lutjanus campechanus | reverse complement strand
ATATATACATTGGTGTAAACACACTTACATCATTCTTTATCAACACACACACGGCTTGAACATGACAGGAGAAGTATGTGAAAAACAGTGTTTGTACAGCTCCCGGGGTTTTAGTCTCAGCTTCTTCGTTCTTATTTGAGATAGA
The DNA here is from genome assembly GCA_027495735.1 of Lutjanus campechanus. NCBI lineage: Eukaryota > Metazoa > Chordata > Actinopteri > Lutjaniformes > Lutjanidae > Lutjanus > Lutjanus campechanus. The sequence goes on along the minus strand of JAJHUR010130597.1, from coordinate 19,670 downwards.
AGGGGAATCTCAGATTTACACTTCAAACTTCACATTAAAGGAACCAAAGCTTCTTGTCTCTCTGAAGCTTCACTATTTCAAAGTTTAAAAGACAGCACAGGTCACGTTAACAGTACCTAAGTTAACTTTTCTGAGAAGAGGACTCAATTTTCTGCTTGAGAAAGTGATGTCCTGTGAAGCAAAGCTCTGTGTACAAAAGCAAAAAAAAAAGAGGCGACCAATTCTTTTGCTACGGAACATTTCATCATCAAAGACTTCTTTGTGGCTCTCTGATGCTCTGATTTAATGTCAGGCTTTGAAAGCATTATCTCTGCTGACTTTTCAAGTCTTTGAATTGGCTTGATCTTAGTTGAGGTTAATTTTAGTTTAGTAACATTTCTGTGCAGTTGCAACTTTTTGAACACGCTGCTCCATCTGTGTTTGTGTTCTGTTGCGTTGGACCCTGAAAAAACTTTCAGCTTGACCAAAAAAGTAACTTTAAAGTAACTTTTTTTTCTTGTAATTTGGGTGTCCAAATATCTGTATTTTTCCACATATTTAGATACCCATCTTCACATACTGCATTTGTGGTGAAACAGATCCAATCCCTGGTTTAGATTGAAATTGTTTTATTATGTGATTTAAACTACAGCTACAACATCTCTGTAATTAAAACACACAGGTAACTATTTAACTATTTAGAGGCACATAGAGGCCCTTCCCTGTTCAACACGTCAGCGCACTTGTGCACAAAGTCAGGTCCATAAAGAAATCTAAATTGGTTTGGAGTAACTTGACAGAGCCCGGGCCTCACCCCCATCCAGCACCTTTTGGAACTGGAATGTTGATCTCCACCCTCATTAATGCCCTTGTGGCATGTGTTGGGGTATAGTCAGCAACAATGTTGTTCAATTAGTTTAACTGCAATTTGTAGTAGTTGGATGGTTGTTTAACTACATTCAAATCTCAGTAGCTTCTTAAGTAGTTAACAACTTTTTGCCAAGTTGTCTTGATAGTTAATTACAAATGGCACGATGCCACGCCTCACTGGCAACAGTTGCTATGTAAAGAGACAGTTCAGCATAAAATCCAAAATACACATTTTCCCTCTTACTTGTAGTGCAATTTTCCAAGTATGTATGATTTCTAGGAAGGGACATTGTTGTTGAATGTTTCAAATGTGTCTTCTTGGTGCTCTGAGCACCACAAGCCGAGTTCCATGTAGTTCTATTGTATTAGAGAGAAGGCAGACATCTCTGTGGCTGATATCTCCAAAAGTCGGCAACTCACACCAGAACTGTGTAGATCGAAGGTGTGCAACCTGTGGCTCTTTCGCCTCTCTCCAGTGGCTCCTTGTGACTTTGGCAAAAAAATTAACAATTCTTTTTGTTAACTTAATTTATCATTTATCCTTGTTGTAGGTCTAAAGTGATTCTTACAACTCCAACTATAAAAATGTATAAACCATACACCAAATTTTAAAAAAGTTTTATTATTTCATCCACTAAAGTATGCGTCATAGCCTACATCTACGGCTCATCACCTTTTCCATTTTGATTGTGGCTAGTCATGAGTCTCCATAAGGTAGCTATGGGTGCTGAAATCCAAAAAATGAAAAGTCTCAGACAATTTCAAGACAGGATTTAATAACTGCTGCTCCAGAAAGATTTTTCTTTTCTTATTTGGTCAGCCAAAAATGGCTCTTTTGATCACTAAGGTTTTGCAGACCCCTGATCTAGATAGATAAATAGCACTACAGGCACTGTAAATGGAAAAAACATGTAGTTTTGATTTTGGGGTGAACTGTCCCTTTAGTGATAATCACCAGCTATTTGATTAAAATAGTCTTTGTGAATGTGATTTGTGACCAAGATGTCTATCATCAAATACTATGAATTTCCAGAGAAAAGGGCATTTTCCTGATTCCACCTCCACAACAAATGCTATCCTCACTATCCTCTCCTTAAAAGTCGGTGTCAGGCCAGTTGAACCTGTGTATAATTTTTTTTTTTTTTTTAAAGAGATTCTACGCTGAGATTGTGATGATTTCTCATAATGTAGTTTGGATATAGTTGAATGACTTTTTCACAGTAGTTTTAGTTTGACAATTCTTTTTTTTTCTTTCTAGAGATGTTAAGGTGTAGTTTAAGTACTTTTCATTGTAATGTAGCTATTTGGTAAAGTAGTTTTATTTTTTTAGACACCTATTTATTATATTTTTAGAGCATTCTTGTATACAACATATAGATACATCATATAGTATTCAAAATATAAAACACCACTCCCCTTTCCCGCCACCCATATTTACCCGCAGTAATGACAGTGAAAATAATAAAAGAAAATGCACATAAGGTGTGTAACAAAGAAGGGGAAAAAATACAGCTACACATATTGCCCATACTTCTTCTTATTCCTACAGCGAGAGAGAGAGCTACAAGTCATTCCAATTTGTTATCCTAGTAACAGTATTAAAGTAATATATACGTAAATGGGGCCCAGTGAAGCAGGATAAGATGACGAGCTAGCAAGCAAGTGAACACAACAGCATTATAAATGTTTCTAGACCAGGTGGCATTTACTGGTTTTACACTGAAAATGGCAATCAGACAATCTGCCTCTGTTATAAGCTTTGCCCAAGGATTTAAATAGTGAACTCCGAATCAGAATGTGTGCCGACAAGGGCAGCTACTTTACATCTATCACAGGTGGGGTCCAGATTTGCATAAATTTGAGCTAATTTAGATTTAGTGAAATCAATCTTAATTGTGTCTGCTGCAAGATGTTGCGTTCCAAGTTTCATTTGGAAGTGGAAAATCTATGTTCTGTTCCCACTGTGTTCTGAGTATATTTACTGACTCGGGGTAAACCACAATTTTAAAGTAGTTTCCCCAACATTGCCTGTGGCTGATTGGAGCACATCCCTGCAGCCAGGTTTCAAAGTCTGGTAGAAAACCTTTCCAGAAGAGTGGAGGCTGTTATTGCTGCAGATTAATGCCCATGGTTTTGGAATGACATGTTTAACCCACAGATGGGTGTAATATTGTTATATGGTTGGTTGACTTCTGGCCAGTAAGTGTGCTTTTACATTAATTTTTTTATTCTGTGTGTAGCCAGCAGATGGCGGTGTCACACAGTGTTGTGAACCAGCAGCTGAAATTAGAGTGTCTGACACATTCTGGAGTGGAAAACACACACGCACGTAGATGTGCACACCTTCCATTAGACACACAACACAGACAAACATTCTACACAAAGTAGGCCTACACACACACACACAACACACACACAAACCAACACACACTGAGAGCAGTCATTAAGAAGAGGTGGCACCCAGGCCGGAGCGTCTGGGGGAAGACAATGATTAATGAATCCACTACATTCCCTCACTCCGCTACCTTCCTGTCATTCTGTTTTTCTCTCTTTCTCATCCCTCCTTCTCTTCTTCTAGGCTCACATCTTCGTGAGACTTCTTTGACTCCCTCCCTCTTTTTCCTTTCATCTGCGAGGCCTCCGTTTCTGACCCCCTCTGTCATCGCTCCTCCTCTGTCCCCATCATCTCCTGCTCCTTTCCCCTCACCCTTTTCTTTCCTTCTCTCCCATGATCTGTCTATCACTTTCATCTTCGGCCACCTCTATCTCCTCCCTCCTTCTTCTCTCTCTGACAATGTCACAGCGTAAGTCTGCACGGAGCATCATTAGGCTTCAGAGAGAGCCGCTAAGAGTCAGTGCAACCTGGAAATGAACAGAGGGAGGTAGAAGCAGAGCGTAAAATATGAGGTAAAAGGATTTAATGGCCACTCAGAGAGGCAGGTTCACAGCAATTAGCAGCCAGAGATGAAATAAGAGTTGACCTTCTACTTTTTTGTCATCTCTTCATAGTTGCCCCTCTTTCTATCGCTGTTTCTCTTGTTCTTTCTTGCACTTTTTCCATTTCTTCTTCCTTGGCCAGTGTTCTGCTGTCTTGTTACTTTCAGTCCTCAATTCAATGCAGTTTTCTTGGCAAGATGTTTTCATCAGAAAATATGCTTCCAAAACAACAGAGCCAGATCATTATGTGATTTTTGAAGCTGATACTGATATTGATATTTGAGATTTTAAAAAACGATGATGATATCAGCCAAGAAAAAAAAAAAAAAGCATTTTTGATAAGGATCTGTTGAATTTAGTTTGGATATATAAAATATATAAATATATATAAATATATAAAATATAAAAGATATATAAAATACATCTTTTCTGTATTGCTTTTTTATACCGCAAATTCTTGTTACTCCTGCCAACATAAGTGGGATACAGACGACTACTAAATCAGCCAAGAAAAGTAAAATTGCAACCAGCTGTTTTATCTTGTCTTGTTTTCACTTCTTCTGTGACACAATGGACGCAGAATATTTTTTCTTCCTGTTTAACCACTGTTTTTCTAAGGTGATTAAGTTTTTATTTGGTTAAAATAGTACAGGTCAGTCAGTGTCCAGTCAGTTTTCTCTTTTTCTTCTATCATTGGAAGCCAAAGCAAGATTAAATTGAAAGCAACTGGACTTGTTCAAAAAGCCTTTTTCAGAAAAAGGTTTTTTGAACAAGTCCAGTTGCTTTCGATTTAATCTTGCTTTGGCTTACAATGACCTGGACGAATGAGAACATTTACGGACACACTTCTTCTATCATTGTTTATTATTGTGTCCTTCCTTTTTTCTGTCTTTCTGCATTAACTTCGCCAATAGGGATGCAACTAAGGATAATTTTTATTATAAAGTAATCTTCTGATTATTTTCATGATTTATTGATTAACCTTTTGTCTCTTGTTGCTCGTCAACTTCCCAGAACCCAAAATGACATCTGCAAATTGCTTCTTTTGTCCAACCAACAGTCCAAAACCCAAAGATTCTTCATTTACTGTCATAAATGACAAAGAAAAGCAGCAAATCCGAATCGGAATTGTTTGACTTTTTGCTTGAAAATGATGAAACAAAGATGATTATCAAAATAGTTGACAATTCATTTTCTTTCAAACGACTTGCTGCCAATAGCACCATCAGATGCGAGCCTGATATAATAGCCGTCACATATTTTTAAATGATATTTTTTAGCTTTTTGTTTGTTTTATTCAATAGTACATCTGAAAATAACAGGAAAAAGGGGCTGACCTCAGCTATTCTACAGAGAAGCAGCTCTTCACTCTGCTCTGCTTCACATACATGCCAAATTTTTGATGGAAATCATGACAAGCTGCACAGAGAAAATACAGTGAGTAGGAACAGCATAGATCATTAAAAACAGACAAAAAATAAACTACACAGCCTACTTATTCATGAAGAAAATCCTAAAACCAAGGAAAATTGACCAAATCAACTAAATCTGAGCAGTCAACATAATAAGGTAAGAAAAATGCTCCGCTTCTAAAAAGTTGCTGGCGGGGCATGAAGCTGTGTGGAGGATGGATCAGAACTGTGATGTGTGATGAAAAAAATCAAGACAAATAGAAGAAGATGAAATAGTAGAAGAGAAAAGTTTGTTTGTCTGATACATCATGAGATTTCCCACAACTAGTTGACCAATTCATAGAGGTGTTGCTTTTTTAATGTCATGTTAAATGCCACAACTCTAAAACATATCGTCCTACGGCGTGCCCATGTCATTTTGATGCCATGACCAGACATCGATTCTGAGTGATCCTCTCAAATTTAATGGCATTTATAGATGCTATACACTTAAACAGCAACGTGATACATTTAAATCGGGAGAACACAAGACTTGAGGGAACTTGACACTCATTTTAAATTATTCATAATTCATACTTGTACAAAGGTCTACAGTATTCAGAGTTTTATGGCTATTCTTACAGGTGAAATTATAGCCATCATCAGTCAGTGGGTGTATTCAGATGCAGAGTCTTTATGCAGATTAAATTTGAATTAAAAAAGACACATTTCGAGGGTTGTAAGGAGATATTCCCTCTCTGAGTGCTTTCTAGTTCATTTCATCTGAGTTTCTCAGTTTTTCTCTTTCTGCTCTCAGTACTAGTACTCATGGTCTCAGGGGTTTACCGTTCCAGATGATGGCACGTTTTCTCAGGCTTTTGAAGTTCCTCCTCCTTCCAAGGCTTTGTTTGTTGTGTTGTGTCTTTCCTGTATCGGGGGCTGCTCGGATGATGTAATCCCTGCCTGTTTTTAATAAGATTTTCTATGCACCTGAGTTAATCTGTATGCATCACGCGGCTCTAATAAAGGGGTGCTTTTAAATTCAATAAACTCTCATTTCCTCTGGCCTCTCTTACTGTTTGGCTCTCTCTCTCCATCTCCCCTCTTTTCTCTTCCCTCGCTCTATCTCACCTCCAGAATTAAAAGTGCTTTGCTTTTTGGCATGAAAGTGAAAAGCAAAACTTGCCAAAGCATCAAAAACTTTTTAAGTGATCATCTTTGATCTTTCTGTATGAGCGTAGTGCATTAATCAGACCTCTCTCTCTCCTTTCTGTGTCCCAGAGTCCAACTCGTGGCAGGTTGTGTCTGCTGGAGGCGCCGTGGTCCAGGGAGGTTACGGCCACAGCAGTGTGTATGATGAAGCCAGCGGCTGCGTGTTCGTCCACGGGGGATACAAGGCACTTAGCAACAATAAATACGGCCTGGTGGACCACATGTACCGATACCACATCCACACGAAAACATGGTGAGAGCACAGAAAAAGTGTCTTAAGCATCTGTATTCTTAGCAAATATTTCAGTGTTGAAGAGACATCGATGTCCTGCAGCGACACTGAAACCTGCCAAAATGAAATCTGCATTGACATCCATCGTGAGACTATCCGCTGCTTGCATCATTTTATAGTCATTCATTCTCTGAACTGCTTTTTTATTCAAGGCTGCAGGTAGCTGGAGCCAATCCCACAACTTGCTGCTCAGAATGTACTAAAACTATATCTTAACTACTCTCAAAAAAATGCAGCAACCAAACTTACTTTCAAAACGTAGTTCAACTACATCCAAACTACGTCACAGGAAATGTTCACAATCTGAGTCTGGAATCTCATATTGTTACATGGACGTTCAACTGAACTGACACAGAGTAAAGTAAAGGTGTGTTTGATTTAGAGACTAGGGAAGGCCAGTCCTCACTAAGACCATGTGTTTTAAGGAGAGGATAGGGAGCAATTGTTCAAATGGGATCAGAAAAATGCCAAATATCTAGGGAAATTCAATATCAGTTGCAGACATCTTGGTCACAAACTACAGGTGATTTAAATCAAATAACAGGTGATTGTCATTAAATGACAACTGTGACCAGTGAGCTGTGGCTTTAAGATAAGATAAGAGATAAAATAAACTTTATTGATCCTATTCTGGGGAAATTCACGTTACAGCATCTCAAACAGTCCAGGTAGAAAAAGGAGTGAGTGATAATAGAAAACTGAAAAAAATGAAGATAAAATAGAAAAATATATATGAAAAATTAAGAAATATAAAGTGCTAGATTTGTCAAAACGATACACTCAAGACTGTATACACTTTATACACCTTTCACTTATACAGATATGCACAATAAAGATGAGAAGTATGAATAGTCTGGCAATTAGAGTCATCATGACGTCACTGTATTTTAAGGGGGTATTGAAGCCATGCATCGTAATACCCCCCTGATGGAGGTAATGGGATGAAGAGAAAAGCTGAGATCTGGACGGATGTGAAAAGGTGCAGGCATCTGCTGAGCTCAGACCTGGGTGCCAGAAATGATGAAAGTGGGGTTGAATGGAGTGGAGCAGGGTCACAGTGATTCACACTGAAATGACAGCAGCAGAGAGGAAAACAGATGTAAATCTGACAGGAAATCTGGTTAGTTTAACTGAGAGAGTAAATGCTGATAGTCAGCTGATTACAAAGAAAGTGGGAGAAGAGGGAGAGGGAGAGAAATGTGAATGAATGAGCGGCCTAACAGTAGTCTTCCTGATTGAACTTACATTCTGCTTCATTAGTCACTCTTCAGATTTTACATTCATCATAAGATAAAAAAAAAAGATTACTTCCATCCATTTGCTTCTGATCTAAATGTAGAGCATGTCATTTTTAACTGACCTGGAAGAATTTCACATTTTTTATCATTCAGCTAATAATTCTACCTGTTTTATTTCGTCTCTTACTTCTTTCTTCTTCTTCTTTTTACAGATGTTTGACACATTAACATCCAGCACATTAATGCGTCAATAATGACATTTGTAGAGGACCCGTTGTTCACATTGCCACTTAAGTACATTTTGAAACTAAAATCTTATTTTTTAATCAAGTTGTTTTCTTATACTGAAGTATATTTGTGATGCAATACTTAAGACATAGACCATATTTTCTCTCTTTGATGCAGTTGAAATAATCCTGTCATGATAATATGTTGATACTTCTCTTATGATAGAGATTCTATACAGGAGTCATTTGGTCAGTTATGTCTTTTTTTTAATGCACAGTTGACATTATTTGAAATGTCTTTGTTGTGACAACTTAGCATTTGTCAAGAGACCATAACTTGCAGGCCTAATTATCAAACGTAAAGAAACTCTTCAGCTTTATGTTTTAACATTAGATTATTCTGTCACATGGTTGGTCTTTACATAGTCTGTCATGGGACCATTAATAAATGCATCATGAATATTTTCCTTGACCTGAAGTGGTACAATCTGGACTTATAAAGATGTCATTAAATGTAATAAGGCCGGTTTGATGACAGGATACAGTACGGGGGTCATTTACAGTAACCTGAGGCTAGCTTTAATTGCTGCAAAAGTATACGCTAACTGTAACTGTCATTAGCTAGTTAGCTCAGTTAACAGCACAGCAGGCCATCCTGTTTGCTGACTCAATCCTGCAGTGCCAGGGGCCAAACCCGGCATGAGAACCGCCTCAGTACTGTGTTCCCTGTTGTCAAACTGGCCACCATTGGTCTCAGAGGCTGTGTTTGGTCCCAGTCTGGGATTATAAACACATTATATGGAAAACTTATTTCCAAAAAGAAAACACAGCAGCAAAAGTTCAAAACTTACAGAAATCATGGTGTTTTTTTCAGTTTTGTAGTCATCAAGATCATTTAACTTGAGCCTGTCACAAATAAAACAGATATTTGAAACTTATATATAGACATCCAGAAAGTGATGGTGATTTGTGGTTTCAAAATGTATGTAAAATGAGCCTGCCTGCATCAGAAAGAGGAGGGCAGGGTGAGAATAGAAGCATGTGACAGGAGGTCTGACCTCAGGTGACCCCAAGCAGATGGATGGGTGAAAGAGGACGCTCGACTCTTATCCGTCTCTTTTCTTCACTTAATATACGTTCATGTATGCACTCACACACACACGTGCATACACTGACATATGCTCGCATGTACACCCGCAATCTGCTGTCTCTCCATGGCTCTCACTTTTCCAGATGGAATTTGCTGTCCGAGTCCAGTGTCACTTGAGCCAGCGTACTTTAGAAATTCTCAGACCAAAACATTTCTGGGCATTCCAGCTATTCTATACCTCTGCAGTCCCAATGTAAAGATCATCTCTTCTCTGTCAGCACGAAGCTGCTGATGAGTCTACCAGGGCAGGATAGAGTCCTACTGCATGTTAGCAGTTGCCAACAAGTCATTATGTTGTGGTACGCTTGGCCTACTTGAAACAATTTCATTTTATTTCACAAAATAAAACTAAAATGAATGAAATTCAATTGCTGCTTAAAACCTAATAACAACTAATTATGGCTTATTCAGGCTTTTAAAACAGAGCTGTTATAGAAGATAACATGTTAATAAGCCAAATAAAAACAAGAATGGAGCGATGCAACAGTAAAAGGATAAACAGAAGGAAAGCTGCCTTTGTTGTTGTTTTCAGTGTCAGTATCGCAAATAATGCCAAATGGAGACTTTATTCATTCAAATATGACACTTCATGTTTACCCATGATGAAATAAAACCCCGTTGTAAAGCCTTGAGAAATCCAGGATAATATAAACTCAGCTGCCAGTGTATTAGGAACCTAAAGCCAAATCAGTTGAATTCAACAGCCCTCCAATAAATCATGCCTTGTAAAGGTTATAATGTTTAGTTTGTGGAGGATGTGGATTTGGGTTTGAATGGTTTTATAATGATAATAATTTACACTCATCATATGCACCCTAATAGTGCTGCAGGAATGAGTCCTAAAACCCAGAAATTAGTTAATATATTAGCACCTTTGGTTCGCTCGTCTAAAAGTCAATGTGTATTTGGTTATTTGCCTGAAATAAGGTCTGTGGTTAACATGGGTAACACTTTACAATTAGAGTCCATTAATTAACACTAGTTAATACTAAGTAAGCATTAACTTGTAGTTAATAGTTAAAAAATCTGTCTAGTAATCATTAACTAATTGTGTTCATGTTAACTATGGCATTAATTCATGCATCAAATAATAGTTAATATTAGTTTAAATCATAATAAGCATTAACCTACAGCTAATTAATGCTGTAATAAGCATTACACTGTGTAACTGTTGACACATTTAATTTGTGAGGTTTTCATGTTAATTAGGACACTAATTAATGTTAGTTTATGTTGATAAAAATGTTCAATAGCATGTATATCATGAAGTTCACAGCTAAGCCATTTCATTAAGAGAAAAAACATTTTTATAAGTATTTATTTATGGGTAATAATTGTCTACACAGTAGTCCTTCCTCCAACTTACAACTTATTTTTTGGTAAAGACTGAGATCAGTGAACATGTAGAAGTCACATGACTGTGGTGTAGTTTAGTCATTTATTGCCTATAATGTTTGCTTTTTACTTCTAGTGTTTGCATTTTATGCTTAAAAAATCATAAAAGTGGTGTTCATTTGTGAAAATTATCACACTAAACAAAATGTGTAAGTATCAAGCTTATTTTCTGCACTAATCCAAAATCCACTGAAAAAATCCCATTGGCTTTTTGTAGAAGGAACCAGAGCAATGCCAGCTTCTGGGCTGGCCTTCACAAGTGCATGATCCCTGCAGCGAGTGATTGATATAAACTGAGGTGGACAAAGTTTAGAAACACCTCTTGTGACTTCAGACATCTTCATTTCAGTGTTTACCTGGGTTGAAACCAGTGTTTAGAGTGCTGATGTTGTAGATCAGGCAAGATGAGCAGGACTTATAAATTCAAACAGCTGTATCAGCATAACCCACTCCTCTGCTGTTAATCCATATATCAGGAATATTGCAAACACTCATAGTCTTGCCATAATTCAGCTAGCTTCACTGCTTATCCTTCAAAAGCCTCAAAGTAAATAAATATGGTCCTGGATAACTTGGACATAGAATAGTTTTTGCACACAATAATGGTCAGTCTGTTTGCTTTTGATAGTGTTGGTTAGACCTCTCATTCAACACAGGGTAAACTAAAGGACGAGCAGTTTAGCAAATTATTTTCATATCTGGATGAGTTTTCACAGTGTGTTCATCAGTTATGGGGGTTCGGTGTGTTCCTTTAAGACCTGTCAGACATTAAAATATCTGGTGGGAAGTCAGAGTTGCTGCAGTAACTGGAGAAGTCACTGATAGCCACCACAGTTGGTCCCCAGTAATGTGACCTTTGACCTTACAGAGGTCACACACAGCAGACCGAGACCTCCCACAATGTCTGCGTTGAGTGTTTCTGTATGTCTTCATATGTGTGTGTGCTGCTCCCATGGAAGAACAGTTGGTATGAAGGGCAGTCACCACAGGCCAGGTCATACACCCAGACAGACGCCATCAATAACACGGCACCACGGACACACATGTCACACACACGCATAACTGACAAATTAACACTTTCCTAATATGTCCCACCTTGCTGAGTTGCACTTCCTTCTCTGTCTGTGTGTGCGCAGGTTGATCCTCGGAGAGAGCGGTTTGGCACGGTACCTCCACTGTGCGGTGCTTCTGAGTGGCACAGTACTGGTTTTTGGGGGAAACACTCACAATGACACGTCACTTAGTAATGGAGCCAAGTGCTTTTCTGCTGACTTCATGGCGTACGATATAGGTAAGAACAAGTCTTCAATAATCACACACATACACTGAGGCTGGAACTAAATTTTGCAGAAGATGTTCACATATTAGGCTAATGGTCATATATACTGTAACTCTTGAAACTAGACTTATTCCAAGTCCTTTGTAAACAAAAATCCAGCAATAGAGCTGTAAAGATGGCTTATCATTATGCTGTCTTTGCTTTTTTATAATGAACCAAACAACACTGGCATGAAGCTGCCCCAATAGATGTATGACATAACACAACAACATCAGCGACTAGTGTGACGACCATGCTGTTCAAGTATTTCTGCTCCTCTGCTCTTTTCTGATCACATGTAGAACTGATAACCTCATGAATTATAAACGTAAATGTGTTCATAATAAACAGAGCTTCATATCTTCTGCAACAGTGAGGTTAATCCCTCAATATGTACGTTCTACCACTAGGGGTTCTCTCTCTCACATTAAAACTGTAAATGACAATGGCATTAAAAGCTGTAGTTCGATGACATTGTTAAGTGGTGTGCGATCATGGGAGTTGTTGTCTTCACTTTTAAACAGCCGCCATAGCTGATGAAAATCTATCTGACATGACTCAGACAGAAATCATGTTCACAGACAATGTAATATATTAGTTTTATTTATGTTACGTATCCCGTGTTTTCCCTGGAACAGTGATAACAACTAGGACCTAACAATGGCTGGCAGGAAACCCACTGTTACCTTGAAAAAAATTACATGTTTCTCTGGGTTTGACCATTCTTGAAAAATTGGGATAATGTAAGAACATAAGTCAACAAATTATATAACATTTCTAGCATTTGCAGAAATGCTACATTTTGTAGCTTTAAAAGGACCATTGCATTGTTTGGTGATTCATGGTGTCCAAAACTGGCAGTGAGTCCAACTAGGTTTGTGGGGCCAAAATGATGGGTTTCAAAGGATGTTTGAGGGTTAAAACTTAGTTTTAGTGCTAGCTTTAGGATTAATTCAGGAAACCAGGGATCCTGCCCTCTAAAGCTGTAGGTCAAATAACCCATACTTGCTAAACAAAAAACAAAAAACAAAACAGCAACTGCATGGGCTCTCCAGGGGTTCACTGATTAAAATTAGTTTAGAGGGTTAGGGTTGGGCACTTAGCTGTGTTGGGTAGGGTTAGGGTAAGGGGCTAGGGAGTGCATGTTGTCATTGAAGTGTTCCTGTGTGTGTGTGCCTCTCTCCCTCTCTGCTTAGACAAAACTGACAAATATGTAGAATAAGTATGTAATTAAAAAACACAATCACAAACAGCACTGAACATGTAACACACCCCTTTTATACAGGACAGGGAGGCAGAATAACACCACACCATTCCTGATTTGAACAGGCTGTGTAAAAGGGCCTCCACTTTACCTCTGGGCTGCAAACTGGGTCCTTTCAGTTAGTTCACCATGCCCACCAGTGCATGGTCCGGATGCCATCCATGCAAGTTCATTTCAAAAGGCTTCTCTCATTACATTAGTTTTGATTCATTACTCTTTCTTATGTCAGTTTGATAACAGTAACAATTCTGTTTTATACCATTTTTTCCCCAACTTTTATGTTTTTCTCTGATTTTGGAACAACCTGTTCCTCTTGCACTGTAGCCTGCAGTGAGGCGAGCCATGAGTCCCCTTTGACACACTAATAGAGTTGGCACAATTGCCTTACAGACAAGCATGGGGAGTTTTGTTGACTCAGTAATTCCTTCTCTGGGTGTCCCTGCTGATCTTGTGGCTCCAGTTCACTCTGTTAGCCCCCATTGTTGGTGGCATCTCGGTCAAATGGCTGAATGACAAAAAAGTTTTCAAAGCTTTCCAAGAAAAAAATGTAGTGAAAAGAGGAGTATGACTTCACAGATGAACCAAACTGTATTCGATACATGATTAGGTCCTGGTTCCTGTATTATTGATCATTGCATTCTGTGTTGATGACCCGCATGAGAAAATAGATTTTATTTGATCTACTTAGTCATTCACAGTGCTTTCATACACACAAACAGACTACATACAAATGTTTTTAGTACTGATTTTCTGGTGAGAATTGTGCAGCAGCAGCAGAAATGCCATTAATTGTGGATATGTATAAACAGAGAGAGAGACAAAGAGAGAAACTTACATTAAACAACAACAAATAATAATCTTAAAACAAGAGGAAAACAGGCATGTGCTCGGATAGAGAGACTGCGATATAAGTAGAGAGGATGGATGATTAAGGATCCCATTACAGGCTACCCAGTTGCACCATAGGCCAGATGGCACGAGGTAGTTTCCACCGCTCGACAGGGACCGAGAAATGGAGCGATGAAAGGAGCACGGGGAGAGGAAAAGAGGGATTACACCAACTCTTCACAGGAAAGAAACAACAGGGAGCAGAGAGATTAACACAGTGAGGACAGAAGGGGGGAACAAATGAAAAATTGATGTATATGCATGGAGAGAGGTGCTTTATGGTGGAGTGTGAAAACATTAAAAATGAACAAAGATGGCTGATTTCTTTAGGACAAAGAGGTAGCAGAAGCACGCTGGTGGATCAGCAGGCAAAGCTGCTGCCATGACCTTGTAATGTTGTGGTGAAGCTACACAATTAACTGCATCCTCACAGAGATGCTAAAGACTTAAGACTTTGAGATCGAGTCCAAGTCAAGTCTCAGGTCTATGAAGGACAAGCCCAAGTCACAAGTCTCCATGAAGGGATGAAGGCAGGGAACAAATACAGCCTCCTGTTATTAGAAAGCAGAGACAAAAGTTATTCACTGTAATAGTCCAGTAAAGAGCAGGGTAGGGAATAACCGCAGCTCAATATGCACCAACACGCAGGAGGGAGAGCACGTAACCAAATCACCAGAAATCAATCACAAAACATTCAGTACAGTGTGAGTCATAGAAAAATGGAGACATCCCACAGATAAAGAAAAGATAATGAAAGAGCAGGGAGAAGACTTAACAAGCCACCGTAAGATGAAGATGAAAAAATGAAGGGAAGATGAATTTAATTTACAGCAATCTATCTGAACAAGTGTAACAAACAAACAAACACTCACTGATATTTTTGAAGTGAATGTCAATCTAAGCAAGCAAACAAACTCACCTTAGATAGCTGATGCTGAACTAAATATGTTTGCTAACTGTCCATAGGCAGTAATATTAACTTTCATATTAACTTACAAAGTGACTCACCTATCCAGATGCTATTATCAGGTGGTTGATAAAGTTTGATGTGGCTTATCCCTGCAGACATAACATTAAGAAAATCTTTTGTATGGGCCTTGTGTAAAGTTATTATAGCCAAAGGGCTTGACAAATGGCACAGCAGCTGCAGGTGTGCTCGCTCACCAAGTGTAGCTCCAGCTACAGTCACCCGTGGCTGTGCACACCAGATCCATAAGGTTATAATTATGTGATAACTGAAGGAACGACATTCAGCTCATCCTTTCCTTAATGTTAATGCACCAAAAATAACAAAACAAAATGAAATGAATGAACTGTTCATGACTGTTGACTTGAGTCAAAGTTGCAGATTCAAGTCCCCATCTCTGTGTACTCTATCATGTTGAGGTGGCTGATGGTTAAGGTGTCCTTTAAAGCATTATAAAATTATTGATAATTTATATTGTCAGTCATTTTTATGCAACTTGAGTCACAAATTTTCATTAAAAAGTGCAAAAGTAGTTAATTTCAAATATAAGCAAGATTTTGTTTATCTTACGCTATCATCTGGCACATTGTTGATCCCACTTCCGCCCCCCCCAACTCACATCTTGCTTGTCGCTCTCTGCTGTAAATGGTATAATAAATGAAAAAAAACAGGCAGGATATTGGTGAGATAAAGCAGTGTATGTGAGGAAGCAGATGAAATAAGAGAGTGGGGCGCTGGTGAAGGTGAGAGGGATATACACAGAGCGGGAGAGAAATAAAGAGTAAATGAAGGAGGGATTTAGGGAGAGAAAAGGAAGCACTGACAGCAGTGGAAGAGAACGACCTAATGACAATAAAGGTATGCTAGGATGAAGCATATAATAAGCTTGTGAATCAAAGCAAAATCAAAGGTAATAAACAATAAAGCATCTGTTTACAGAGAGTCCCCATCTTGGAGAAGTTGGAGGAAACATAGTGTTTAGTGCTGTGCTTTTTCACCCCATCAACACTCGCAATAAATGTGTGTATTTACATGTCCCTCAACTCTGCGCAAACACACCCCTGTCTTTATAAATATCATCATTTATTCATTACTGCTCGTATCTGCACTACTTTATTGTCCACTAGCCACCTCTCTGACTCACTGCAGACTCAGGAGGGAGGGAGAGTCGTGATGGTTAAAAGAAAAAAAAACAAAAGAAAGGTAGATAAAGGGAGATAACACGAGTTGGAGAAAGGAAGATGCTAGTAAGAGATGGTGTGTTAAAGACATTTAAAAGGATAGTTATTAAAGTTTGGTTTGAAAGGATTATTTGAAGTGGGGAGTAACCAGTGTAGGAAGCTTCTGTGGACAGGGTCAGCAGCAAAACATGTTTAGCTACTTAAAAAATCAGTCAAAATGTATACTATATTTCAGATATTTTCACGGCTTTACTTTGCCTGCAGACAGCCTTTTCCGATGGGAAACCATTGTTATATAAGCCAAATATTGCTCTCTTTGAACCAATCAGACTCCTTTCGGAAAAACAGTCATTTTACCTTGCAGAACACAGCAGTTG
>JAJHUR010130592.1:31747-46199 GCA_027495735.1 Lutjanus campechanus | reverse complement strand
TCTCTTCCACCCCTCCCACCTCCTCTCTTTCTTCCCCTTCTCCTTTTTCCCTCTCAAATCCGACCGGTGCCGTCAGATCGCCGCCCACCATGAGTCTTGGATCTGTCTGAGGTTTCTGCCTGTTAAAAGGAAGTTTTTCCTCACCACTGTCGCCAAAGTGCTTGCCTGTGTGGGAATTGTTTCAATTGTTGGATGTAAATATGATTATAGAGTGTGGTCTAGACCTACTCTATATGTAAAGTGTCTTGAGACAACTTTGTTGTGAATTGGCGCTATATAAATAAATTTGATTTGACTAACACACTGCTGGACTGCAGAAGTTCTTCTGACTGTTGGAAAGACTTTTCCTGTTCTACCCCCCAGAACCAAAGTTCGTCTGTTCTCAGTAATTTATGCAGAGGTGTCAGTAATGTGGACAAGTTTGGGAGGAACTTATTGTAAAAATCCATAAGTCCAAACTAAGCTGTGAGCTCAGTCACTGATGTAGGAGTTGGTGCTTCCTGCTCCGTCTTTACCTTTGCTGGCAGTGGATGCAGCCCTGTCTTGTCCACTCGATGTCTCAAGAATGTCCCTTCCTTCTCCATAAACTGGCACTTGTTCCTTTTCAGGCGCAGTCCTGCATTCATCAGTCACTGCAGTACTTGATCCAATGTCTGGAGGGGCTCTTCATCATCCTCTCCTGTCAGACTGATGTCATCGAGGTAAATTGGGGCTGTAACTCACACCAAAGGGTAACCTTGTGTATGTGAACAGGCCCTTGTGTGTGTTCACTGTGATGTACTTTCTTGATTCTTCATCCAGTACAATCTGTTGATATGCATGGAACTTCTCTCCACCAGTTAAACAGCCCATCATGTCCATCGTGGAGTCTGGCTTGAGAACTGGAACAATATGTGGATCTTCTGAGAACTTCACTGGTTCTATAATTTTCTCCTGTAAGAGCCTCTCTAACTCCTTTTCTACTTTTTTCTTCACAGCAGAAGGTTCTGACCTTGGCTTATAGAAGGACGGTGTGGCATCACTGGCTACGTGTACTTTAGCTGTGAATCCTTTCAGCATCCCCAGCTCATTGTTTAACACTGGTTCATGTTTTGACATGACTTCCTGTCGAGGCTCCTCTCTGTTGTCTGTCTTCTGTACAGGCTGCCAGTCTGTGTTGAGAGCTTTACATTTCATTGCTTCAACAATTATAAACACAGAAAATCACAACACTAATCTACATTTTTGTATTGTTATTATAATTTAAATAATAGTCTCACAAGTGACTTGTTGGTATGTATCGTTTACTGCAAGAACGTGCTCTGCTACACTCACTTACAGCAGCCGTAAATCCACATTGGCCCCGCCTTCCTTTACGACAGTTACTGTTATCAGTACATCTTCCCCCTTCATAAACATAAACATATACACAGAGCTTTTTATAACAAAAACAATAATAATAATAATAAGCATTTAGAAAGCAAGCAGTATAATCTCCACCTTTAAAACATCTGCCTGTGATTTATGAACACTCCTTTTGAAACATAACAGGTAAATTATGAACATTACCCAAGCCCAAGAGTCAATGACTGTTATAGTCTCTGTAGCCACAACTACAGGTCCAGTTTAACCACAGGCTTTCTGGTTCGCTCTGACCTGCGTAGCTGCATAGACTGTTGCATCATCTTGGATGCGTCTCTTACCATCTCATCTGCATGGCACGGGACTTCTGTTAGATTGTCACTATCATGTCCTTCATCTCTTTGTGCCCTTGCTCCTATTCCCTGCTCGTTTAGCCTGCTCTCCAACCTTAGGTCATCCTCTCTGACAACCTGTGGTTGCCATGGCTCTGTGGTTTTCAACAGATGCCTCCTGTTTCTGCGAAAGACGTCACCATTCTCTGTCATGACATTGTATGACCTGGGAGCAACCTGTTGCAAAACGACAGCTCTTCTGTCCCATGACACAGGTCCTTCCATGCGAACTACATCCTTGTCCTGCAGTGGCACTAGAGCAGTGGCTGTGCGATCATGGAATACCTTTTGTTTCTGTTGTAGTCTTCTGGCCTTCTCTGCCCACACTTCATCTCTGTGCTCAGGTATGTGTGTGTTGTGACTGGGCAGTCGAGTACGGATCTTGCGCCCCAGCAACAGCTCAGCTGGTGACTTGCCACTTTCCAGCGGGGCTGCTCTGTATGACATCAGGGCCAGGTATGGGTCAGTATTGCTATGCGCTGCCTTTTTTAATAGTCTTTTCACAATTTGCACTCCCTTCTCAGCCTTTCCGTTGGCCTGCGGATAAAGAGGACTGGAAGTTACATGATTGAACTCATACTCTGACACAAACACCTGAAACTCATGACTGGCATAGGCAGGACCATTGTCAGAAACCAGAGTTAGTGGGATGCCCTGCCTGGAAAAGATTGCCTTCAGCTGATTTATTACAGCTCTTGATGTGATGCTGGGTAATAGATATGTCTCGGGATAATTTGAATAGTAATCTATTACTAGCAAATAGTCTTTACCTTCATAGTGAAATATGTCCGTTCCTACCTTCTCCCAAGGCTGTGATGGGAGCTCTGTAGTAATGAGGGGTTCCTTTGTTTGCTTGTAATGATGCTCCTGACATGTAGCACACTCACTGACCAGCTGGTCAATATCAGAGTTCATATTTGGCCAGTAAAGGGCGTCGCGTGCTCTCCTTTTTGACTTTTCTGCACCCAGGTGCCCTTCGTGTATTCTGGTGAGCATCTCTCTACGCATTGATGTGGGCACGACAATCCTGTCACATTTAAGCAGAAGTCCATCCACCACAGAGAGCTCTGGCTGAATGTGATAATATTGTTTACATGACCCCTTCTTCCATCCCTCTCTTAGATTTTTCATCACCTTCTGCAGAATGGGGTCCTTTGCTGTTTCCGCGGCTATCTTTGACAGCTGTTCCTGTGTGGCTGGCAATGCTGCATAGACCATATCAACATGAAGAACCACGTCCTCTTCTGTCACAGTGTCATGTCTGACGTTAGGTGCAGCTCTGGACAGCGTATCTGCAATGAACATTTGTGTGCCCGGTACATATGTGAGTTCATAATCATAACGCTGCAGTTTCATCATAAGTCTCTGTATCCTTGGCGACATGTCACACAGGTTCTTTTTAGCAATCCCGAGCAGCGGCTTGTGGTCTGTTTCAAGGATAACCTTAGGAAGTCCATAAATGTAAGTATGAAATTTTTCACAACCAAAAGCCAAACCAAGGCATTCCTTTTCTATTTGTGCATATCTGCACTCTGTAGCCGTCATTGAGCGTGATGCATACGCCACTGGATGCCACGCCCCCTCATCCTCCTGGAGGAGGACAGCCCCCAGACCATCTTTTGAGGCGTCTGTAGAAACTTTTGTTTTCTTTTCAGGACAGAAAAACTTAAGTATGGGTTCACTTGCTAGAGCTCTTAACAGTTCCTTCCATTCTGTGTCATGTTCATGTGCCCACTGGAACTGTGTCTCATGATGCAATAGCTTTCTCAGATTAGCAGTTTTCACAGCTAAATTTGGCACAAATTTCCCCAGATAGTTCAGCATTCCAAGGGCCCTCTGTACCCCTTTCCTGTCTTTTGGCTTTTCCATGTCATGTATAGCTTTTACTTTTACCTCATCTGGTTGAACTCCAGCCGTGGTGATCTTGTCTCCAAGGAACTTGATTTCAGTGACACTGAACTGACATTTTTCTCTGTTTAATGTGAGTCCATACTCCTGTATCCTCTTGAGCGTCTTTTCCAGTCTGGTGTCATGCTCTTTCTGTGTGGCGCCCCACACAACCAGATCATCCACATACACCCGCACACCGTCCAGCCCCTCAATGATTTGCTCCATTGCACGGTGGAAGATTTCAGGGGCAGAACTAATTCCAAAGGGCAAACGTTGGTATGAGTACCTGCCAAATGGAGTATTAAAGGTGCATAGCTTGGCACTCTCCTCATCAATCTTTAGTTGCCAAAAACCATGTGAGGCATCCATCTTAGAAAAGTATTTTGCTCCAGTCATTTCGCTAATTATTTCCTCCCTTTTAGGTATCTGATAGTGTTCTCTTTTAATGTTAGCATTAAGGTCCTTCGGGTCCATGCAGACACGGAGTTTGTCATTTTTCTTTGAGTTGACACAGACCATAGAATTTACCCAGTCAGTGGGCTCTTCTACCCTCTTTATGACAGCCAGGCTCACCATGCGGTCTAGTTCTGCCTTCAGTCTGTCACGGAGAGCTACCGGGACTCTTCTGGGTGCATGGATCACAGGTTGCGCATCCTCTCTCAGTTTGATGGAGTATGTGAAGGGCAGCGCTCCAAAGCCCTGAAATACATCTGCATATTTGTGTATTATGGCATCATGAGACAGATCTGTACTGCTTAGTGGGGCACTTTGTACATTTGCCATCTCATTGATGGCGTAGACTCGTTTGACTAAGCCCAAATCCACACATGCTTTATCCCCCAATAATGTCTCATGTCCGTCAGGTACAACAGTGAACATCACATGATGAAGGCGGTTTTTGTGCTTAATTGTCAGCCTGCATGTACCTTTTGTCTCTATGCTCTGTCCATTATATGCCTTCAAAGCCACTGTTTTGTTCAATATCTTGGGTCTCACCTTGAGATTCTGTGCATCACTCCAGCTTATTAGGTTTGCCTTAGCCCCTGTGTCAAGCTTAAAAGGAACTATGGTGTTATTTACCAGCAGAGGAGCTATCCAAACTTCACTCTGTAGCTCCACTGCATGCACAGTTGATCCATCCACAGCCGGTTCGGAGTCACTTTGTACTGTTCCAATAAACAGCGCCTCTTCTGTGTCAACAGCATGCACTGTCTTTTTACTTTCAGTCTTTTCACTCCAAAAGCACATCTTAGCAAAGTGGTTCCTGCCTCTGCATTTTGCACAACTTTTACCGTATGCTGGACACTGCCGGGCTGCATGTCTGTTACCGCACCGTCTACAGTCGTAAGGCATCACATTCCGTGGCTCTGCACGCCCTCCCGTGTCCTTTTTGTTTACGACGTCCACCGACATGTTCTCCAGTCCCAGCGTACTCGAACCCATTGACATTGTACTCGTGCCCGTTGCTGCGGTGTTACTCTGTCCAAAAGTTTTTGCGTGCATGGCAGAAAGCTCACTCGCGTGACAAAGTTTCACGGCGCCGTCCAACGTGAGGTTACTGTCGCTCAGCATCTTTTCTCTCACCCGCTTGTCATTTATACCAAACACGACTTGATCACGTATCATTGAGTCCTTAAGTTCTCCAAAGTTGCATGTTTGTGCTTTGGTGTTCAAGTCAGTTAAAAAAGCACCGAAGGACTCACCCTGTTTTTGCATACGAGAGCGAAAAACATATCTCTCATAGACTTCATTTTTTCGGGGTGTGCAGTAGTCATCGAAAAGTTCCATCACCGTGTCCAGATCATCTTCTTTACCATCCAACTTGAATGTATTAAACACCTCAATAGCCTGCGGGCCGGCCACTGTTAGCAACAAAGCTACATTACGTTTTCCTGAATTAGACGAGGCCCCAATTGCCGTGAGGTAGAGAAGAAAACGTTGCTTGAAGGACCGCCAGTTTTCATCCACATTCCCATCCAGCTGTAGATTACCGGGCGGCTTTATCCCCTCCATCGTAGTATGTCCTTATCGTGAGTTCTATAATTCCTGGTACCATGTATTGTTATTATAATTTAAATAATAGTCTCACAGGTGACTTGTTGGTATGTATCCTTTACTGCAAGAACGTGCTCTGCTACACTCACTTACAGCAGCCGTAAATCCACATTGGCCCCGCCTTCCTTTACGACAGTTACTGTTATCAGTACACAGTGTTTACTGAAATCCAAAATGAGGTTCTCAAATGTCTTCTTTTTCCCACAACCCAAAGATATTCAGTTTACTCTCATGAAAGAGTAAAGAAACAGAAACTATTCATGCTGAAGAAGCTGGAAGAAAGGAGAATTTAGATTTTTTTTTTCTTAAATTACTGAACCCAGTTACTCCATTATCAGAATAGTTGGCGATTACTTTAATAATCAATTAATAATAGATAAATCAGAAACTCTTTTTACCACCTCAACCACAAAGTGGCTGTTCTCTGTCAAGTGCTCCATCATGGCCAAGACTGAGAGGCTGAGAAAGAGCATCTTCCCTCAGGCCATACGAACCATAAACAATTAAAAACCTACCCGACACACATCCTGCACCCAGTCTGCACTCTGCATCTCTTTGCAGCTCAGCACGTCTACACTGTGCAAACTGCATATTGTTCAAACACCACAGATCGCTTCAACCTCTGCCTTATTTCTTAATTACTGCACATTTTTACCTTAATTTTATTATGTACATACCAGTTTTTGTGATATTCCAAAATACTTCCCAGTATTATTTTTATTAGCCCATATTAATATATTACAGCTTTCAGGATTACCTGCTTGACCAGGGCAAGTAAATGCCACACTGGAATTAAATCTAGTAACTCGTTTTCCTGATCAGATAAGTGGTAGAAGAAGACAAGCTGATGATGGAAGTAGCTAAGGAGTGAGCTATCTTCCTTCCATCTCATCTCTGTTTAGAGTTGCACGTGTGCAGTACCGATCAGGCACTCGTGAGAAAATGGCGGCAGGTAAAACCAAGTGAGAATTTCAGTTTTCTGAGACACGGGAGTTTAGTTTCATGCCATTAGAGAATGTGGGTGATTCCAGTTATATATTGCACAGTTTGATGCAAGTTTAAGAGCAAGGTGAATAAAGCAAGTTGTTCTCAAAGGCAGGTCAAAACGCTGCTGGAGTGCCATAACAATTGCATCTCACTTGCATGGCAGCTAAGAGTGCAAACAACCCCTCCTGCAGGGCTTTGAGAGTGTTTGTATGAAACATGAACCCTGAGAGAAGTCAGGTAATCAGTCAGTTTGTTATGTTTCAAAAACACTCCACAATCCACAAAATACAGAACTAATTAAAGTGGATTTCAGCTGTTTTAGATTATAAGGACTGAAAGTTCAGTGATAACTTCTTAATATTAAAGAGATGTTATGCAAAACAGATATTCTGGGTCTTCAGTCAGAGCGAAGCCTCTTCACTTGATATGATTTGAGATGACCAGACAGCTAATCAGAGGAGCTGTCAAACTGTCAATCCACATGAAACAATCAAAAAAAAAAGCATTGTGTCAAACTGACCAAACTGATCACGTGTGAAAAGAGACAAAAACTAAAGTCTACAGTCCTGTTATCAGTCAATTTCATGTCAAATGATAATTTCATGACTACATTTATTTGAGTTCTTTGTCTGTTTTTAAAACTTCCTCTGTAGCTGAACAGCATTCAGCTGGGCAGTGATGAGGGGTAACAAAGTCTGACTTTAATCTTTGGAAGTTCTTTTAACCTTAGAATCCAGGAACCATTACAGGAACTTTTACAGCAGATATAAAGGTCTAAATCTGGTTAAAAAACATCAGAGTCCACGCTTTCCAGAGAGCTACACAGACAGTCAGCAGATCTGGCTAGCTCACAACACAGTCTCTCAACACTTTCAACAATTCAACAACAATTTCCCAGCTTTTGTTGCACAAACTGGGTTAAACAATTAGTTTAAAATAAACCTGCACTGCCAAACAAATCCAAGGTCCACTCTTTATATCGGAGCAGTGACATTTACCACTTTTCAACCAATGAGAACCTAGTGTTAGTTCAGTGCTAGTGCCAGTTTGGAGTTGGTTCAAATTGCGAACCATCTAAGAAGCGTCTTTCTTTTCCACGGGCTAGAAAGCCAAGACCTTAAGATCACGATATCTTCATGATGCTTCCACAGTCCCTAAGATATCTTATGTAGGATGTAGCACTGATGCTCAGATGTAGATCTGCGGGAACAGAGAGCACTGCGAGCCGGGCACAGAGCGAGGCTGCTCGCGTTGCAGTCCCCGGACGTTTTCAGCAGCCAGGACACAGGGAGGCTGCTCACACCACAGCCGCGGCAGAGCAGACTCCAGCCCCCGGCCGTCTTGGACAGTCTCTGAATGTGTTGGGCAGGGGACACACACACCTAACATTAGCCACACTAGTGACAGTGATGTCACACACGTGATATGAAGTGATAAGAAACAAAAACAAAAACGTGAGGTCAATATTCTGCTTATTTTTTTCTTTTTTTTTTTGTCTGAAAAGTGGATTTTTTGATGCAACCAACCAACATTCAAGTGCTTAAAAAAGTGAATGAAGTTAGAAGAAAACTTTTTTTGTGTGTCTGAAACTATCAGATCTGTTCTTTCATTTGAAAAATTCCATTCTCAATAACTTTTTCAAAGAGCTGAATATTCTGCAGGTGTTGAAAAATCAGTGAACTTTGTCAAAAATGCTGGCAACTTTTTCAAAAAAAAGGCTGGTGGGAAAAGAGGAAACTGAAAAGTAGGACTTAGTCGTATTGCAGTTGCAGCTTTCACAGTGACAGTGACGTAAAAAATAATTAGTATCCTTGTTACCGCTGTGTGTAACACCTGCTGAACCTGCTCCAGCAGCTCTGAACGTCAAATGAAGATGTTTCCGTGTTACAGAAGACGAGAAGTTTAACAGGTTTAACTTTTCCAGCTGTGACGGTCAAGAATCCGACCTGCTGCTGCTCCTGTCCAGGGGAGATCAACAGCAGGAGGTGATGAGGTTTTAGCTGGGGCGTGTGTGTGTGTGTGTGTGTGTGTGTGTGTGTGTGTGTGTGTGTGTGTGGGAGCTTATGCAGTGCACATTAGAGTTTGTTTATGCTTGAAGGCTTTAATTTGAGTTCCTTCCTCTCTGCAGAGGACATGATGAGTTATCAAGTAGAGTTAACAGCTTATTTGGGCATCAGCAAAGACCTCCCGATGGCGGATCAATAAATACAAAGAATGCTCTCGCTCTGTGTGTGTGTGTGAGTGAGTGTGTGTTAGAGTAGAAGACCATTTCTCTTCATTCCCGGTAGCACTTTCGGCTGTCAGGATGCAGCTCTGGTGAGAAAACACGAACCGGGCGAAAGCAAGAAATATCTGTCAGGCGTCTCAGATTATTGGACGGAGGGCAAAGTGAGTCTGTAAACACACCCTGACCAGGAACACACACACAAACACACACACACACAGTACGGGTAATCTTCTCAGTGCCTGGGTACATGGAGGTAATTAGACTGTATTTCCTGGGATTCTCTGCAACCAAGCAGCTCTGCAGTCATTTACTGGTTCAGCTCCTCTCTACCTGCAGCTCATAAGCAAGGCAGCTGGACAATTGGAAGACGTAACTCGGGTCTTATTTTCATCACTGTGCCAATTTCTGTCAGTAATAATAACTTTGTCTGGGGACTTTCATTTTTAACTTATTCTCAATCAAATCGTTCGTCCACACATGGTATAAACTCAGCATAGACCGTTTTAAAACTGAAAGTGTGTGCACCTGGAATATCTGTAACACTCCCTCAACTTTAGGACCTTTTTTCTTTCTATCTCACTATGTTTCAGCAGCAGGTGTTCTGCAGGTGTTACTGCACTTTATTAAAACATCATCATGTGTTCCCGAGACACTTGGATCAGTTTCTGACCTCAGCGCTGTCCACAGGAACCCTTTTATAATTAGGCAGCACCTCAAGGCAGTTATTGTTTTTCTTCGTTCACACTGGCCACCAACACACCGGTAACACTGCAGATCCCTACAACCTCCAGGCAACACACACACGCACACACACGCACACACACACACACAGAGCACTGAACCATCTCACTGTTTCCACAAATTGACTGATTGTTTTTTTGCTCTTAGAGACGTTTGCTTCAGACTGAAATAGTTTGTGCACAACAGAAGTGACAGGAGGAGAAATTTATGTCCCTTATAGTCCCTCAGTGTGTGTGTGTGTGTGTGTTAACCAACTGCACACACACATACTGAAGCTCCTCCATCGCCTGGGAGAAGCAGGAGCCTTGTATCTCCAACACATCATGTTTCCAGGAACAGGACGTTGTGATTTGTGTTTGATGGCTGCAGGTTTGTGATATCGTTTCCTCTGATTGTGAACAATTTCATCAACAGTCACAGAAGTTGCAGGACGTTTTTTTAGCACACAGACCAGGACTGTTTATTGAACAGAGCTGCAACTAAGGCTGCCCCCTGAAAGTCAGAGATTTAAAAATAATCAGTCATAGACTCCTCAGTTAACTGAGATTCTTCCAGTCGAGCGGTCTATTGTTTGTTTTTGTCAGTGAGTGTGCATTTAAACCGACACGCTGACAGCAGCCCAGCAGGAGAGACGCTTCGTGGTGCGGTGGGATTTTATACCTGAACTGTGAGCAAGAGGACACACACTTTCACTTTATCTCGCTGTGTGGAAATTAGAGGCGCAACGGATCACAGCTGACCCGTGTTCCTACAGGTGGCCCCCCACGGTTCAGCACACGGGTTTATTGTTGCTGTTTGTAAAGTAATTATACCTCCTTCAATCTGCAGAGTTGCAGGTCCATACACGCTGTGTTACACTCTGAACACTGAATCTTACACCGCTCGTAACGTATATGGGAAATATTTTCACCCTCCATCTGCTGAGCTGTGAGTTCTTACATCGCTTCTAGTTTGGAAGCAGTGTTTGAAAAAGGAAGAGCGATGACTGATCTAAAAGCCGTCACTTTCACCTGGTCACATAAATAGATCATAAGATTGTGATGTTTACAGTAACTTCACTCACAGGAGCAGCCTGCAGTCTGTCTAAGATGCAGTCTGCAGTTTTGATTGGCTGTTACTCATGACGTGCAACCAATCAGACAATGACTGTGGGCGGGACATTTAGTGACTTTAGAATCATTGTACTTTATAGTGTGTAGATACACACATGCTATAATACACATTGTCTATTATAGTATACAATGAGGCAGTAGAGTATTTGTAGTGTACTGTATTATTGTTATTATTGTATTGTAAGTATTTACATTTACTACAGACAGACAGAAGTGGCCACAGCAGAGCATTTTTTCTTATTTTTTTTAATATGATGATCTGAAAAATGACTCGGTCCATCCAAACTAAAACGATCCGAATCGCGAGTTTTGTGATCTGTTGCACACCTTGTGGAAATACGAAGATAACGGAGATATTGAAGATAACGGAAATAACAGCGATAACGGAGAATGGCATTACAGGCATTAAAACATGAGCCTTACTGGCAAAACAGACTCAAGCGGGCCGATGTGGGAGTTTAGTTGTGCTGAACGGAAAAATGTGAACAAATCAGCAAACCTACAGACCACTGAGAAGCTTCAAGTACGGAATATTTAACACTTTTGTTTGGAAAATTACCAAAATGTTCAAATGGATTATCAAATAGGAGCCTGATTAATTCTCCACAGATAAATCAAATTTTCAACTGGATGAACGGTGATGTTTTTAAACCCTGAACTGAAGAACAGCAAACATCACAAAGGAGAAAAAAATAACTGCAGTCAGCTGACAGCAGCTGGAGTTTGTGACAGGGAGGAAAAAAAGGCTGAAAACCCCAAATTTCTGTACGTTTACAGACATTCTGTGTAATTATCTGTCAAAAATGCACACACACACGCACACACACACACACACACACACACACACACACACACACACACACACACAGTACTCCTGATTGTTCCGCATGGTATGACAAGTCCCATAATCGTCATGGCAACGATCCTTGCAGCACATGCAGAGTGTCAGCATCACTGGTGCAGCTGCTGTCAATCAGCATCACACACTCACACACACTCTCACACACTCACACACATTCATGTGAAAAATTCAAAACTAAATGTCCAACAGAACGTTACAATATTAACAGTTAAAATATTTTTTTCCTCCATCCGCAGCCTGTTTTTGTCAAAAATTCAAGCAAACTTTTTGCTCAAGTCAAATAATTTCAACTCACGCTTTAAAAAGCGTTACATGAGACGCTGTATGAAGCGCAGGTTATTTGGAGGGTTCGTTTGTTGCTTTTTAAGACATTTAGCTTAACAGCACCGGACTAGAGGTCACTTCTAAACTCCCACTGTAAACTCAGTGAACAGTGACCGTAGTGAACCTAATGCACCTGAATAAAACAAGAACAAATGACTCTATTGTCTCAGTAATGTTATATCATGATGTAGCATAAGCGTTGTCTTTTCCTGATATTAAAGGCTGCATTACAGTAAAGTGATGTAATAATCTGAACTCACCAGACCACTCAGTCATTAGATCCACAGTAATGGTGATCATTTATCAAAAAATCATTGGGTTAATATTTTGTGAAAGTTCTCCCTACAATATTGTGATTTTTACTCATTTTATCACCCAGGCCACGTCCGTGTTTGGAGGACACGACATGTTGTCGGTCACAACCTGCACGATCAGTAATTATCAATATTGACCGATATGAAACTTCATGATAGGTTTTTCAGCTTTATCGCTGAGGCCTAATTTGACTCAATAAATAAAACCATCAGATCAGCAATTTGCCCTCGTATGTGTGAAATTAAAATTAAATTGGTCAAATTTCATTGTAAATATATTTTTATACTCTGTGGTTCTCTTTTGTTTTGCAGCTGCAAACTTTCATTTTCTTGTCTGTTAGTTATTGATCGTCAAACCAGCATTATTTCAGTCTCAAGTATCGTTTTGGTATCAAGTATCGTGATACTAAACCTGGTCTTGATGTCAAGTTGTGTTAAAATGAAAGCAAACCTGACTGAGACTAAACAGTGAGAATCACACGAGCAGCCAATGATTCAACACTTTCACTTGTGTTTTCTCTCTTAGTAAAAACCTTTTTGAAGAATTACATGAATTAATCTCCTCAGTAACCACACCACAGTAACTCCACAGTGAGAAGACGAAGCCCAGAGTCGACTCCTTCACACTGACAAACAAACAAACACACAAATCACAAAATGAACAGCTGCAATTTTCAACCTCTGAGGTTTGCAATTTTCCTCTGAAAGATGTGTAATCTTCCTCACTGCTTGCAGGACCATAAATCAAGTTGCAAAATACATTATTTGAATTTCTCTCAAAGACAAAAACCAAATCAAAGTTTGCATGTTCACAGAATCAACAGGTGAAGTCTTGCAGAACTAAATGAAGAAACGATTCACTAACTGAACTCCTGCTGCGTCTGTGATGTCTCATAATTAGTTCATGATGTAAAATATTGTGAATAACACATGAGGCTTTTACTGCACAGCAGAGTTCACTGCTGCAGCTCACATGAAGGATCAGTGAACCTGAAAAGTTCATTATCAGAGTGACAGAAGAGCAAACAGCACATCAACATACCCCGTCTCAAACTCCATTTAAAAACCTGGTAATTTTCCTTTATACTTTGTTGGAGGACACACTTGAAAGTTTTACACAATTAGTAATCTGGAGATGATCTTGAACAATTTAGACGAGTTCATGCGTGGAGGACTTGAACATTCCTAAATTTGGCATCTCTTGTGGAAGCTATAAAAAAGAAACTTTGGCAGAAAGTAATGGCTGCTTCACTCTCACATTCACACCTACACACACACACACACACCTACACACACACACACACACACACACACACACACACACACACACACACACACACAAACCTTCACCTGTCGTATTATTTCTGTTATTTTTTTTGTATTCCTCTCTTTGTTGAAAGCTTCTGTTTGTTTCCTGATAATGACTCATTTCAAACTAGAGTCACTGATCTGTCGAGCCCCTTTTACACTGGACCAGAAACCCACCATCACCTGCTACAATCAGCATTCATTCCCGAGTCAAATGACTCTGCAGTAGAGCTGCACAATTAATCATTTAAAAAAAAACCTGTGAACTCTAAATATATGCAATCTAATTTCAGTTTTCAGCCATACATCAGACCAGCACAGGTAATTCACCAAAATGTCATGGCCACACCCCCTTTTGGGCGACAGAAAACCTAAGATCCCACAGACAACAATGTAAATTCACATGTTTGTATTAAATTTTTGTCAAGTTTGATGAATTCATGTCAAGTTAAACAAAATTTTGTTTTATTGACTTGTCTAAGAATTATTTGGTGACCTTACCTGAACCTGAGATAAATGAATTCATGTTGATCAGTCAGCCGTCATCGTCCTTTAGTCAATAACGATTGATTGATATTGAATCTAAGAGTGTGTAAATAAGAAAACCTGTCAATAATCAACTATATATAGAGACATACGTCTGACGCTGCTGTACTGTAAAGTTCTGACTGAACTCCAGCAGCCTCCCACTCGAGCTAACATTAGCTCTCCATCAGTAGTAAATGTCAGCAGCATCATTTAGCACATTTATTACTGAATCTTATGTGACTCAAATCTTAATGTGACTGCCATGGTTATTAAAACAGTTGTGTCTACTTTCTTATTCAGCATAAATTAGCTGATTCATATTTATTGTCATCAAAAAGCAATTAAGACCGCTGCCAAAATAAATAAATTAC